>CACRXP010000633.1:242692-258639 GCA_902702965.1 Spirometra erinaceieuropaei | reverse complement strand
GTAGCATCCATCGAAAATTTTGCGATTTAGAACTTTTTTCACGTAGAAACCTGCACCAAAATGTCTTACGCGCGATCGGAAACGTTAGACAGTCTTGCCATTAAAATCTCGCATTAGAACTGTTCACACCGGGACGTCGACTCCAGTCTTCGAGCGTCAGAGTTTGAATCCAACAGTTAAAACCTTCTTAGTGTTAAATGTTTAAAACATATGATATGGCTCAATAAAGGGTGTTTAACAGGTATAAGCACCAATGGCTTTTAGGTGTTGCTGCGTCCTCTATTTCCGAATACGAAAATGACTCGACTACTCCCTTATTATTGCACATCACTCGACGCCATGAGTAATTAACACCTGGATTCCAAAACCATAACTTTCTGTCAATGTTTCTCATAAAGTAACCATCAGGTAATTATAAGGCTCGTAACTATTTCAGGCTGCTGTTTTAGGCTATCCTTTGATGCAAAACATCGTCGGCAGCGCTTGCAGCCCCGACCCAGAAATTGTGGTGATATGTCAGCAGTCGATGAGTATTACCGACAAAGGCAGGGGTAATAAAATGATAAACTCTAGTTGATGCCAACTAACAGGCCACGTCCGCACCCCCTCCGTATCCGCGGCACTTCTTTCGGTTGATTTTTAGTCGCCCGCACAGACATCAGACCCACCCTTGCAAGACAAAGACGAATTACCTGTGTATTTCGCCCCACAATCAGGACAGATCATTGTATATCATTCTCTTATGCGTGAAGCGTCAGTCACTTCAACACAATAACTACGTAGGAAGATACGGTGAAGTAATGAACAGTGCGGGCGCATTCGTCTTGATATAGTTTAGGTACAACAATTTCTCGTCTATCTTCTATAAATGCAGATAGGAGTAGTTTTCTCCATAATCATTAAACAATTTGTCTGTAATGGTCAAATTTTGAAAACCAAAAAATACTTAAAGAGAAACTTAGCCCTGTCGCTAATCCTGTACCTCCGGGCAAATGCGCCTTCTGCCAGGAGACATCATCTATATTCCAAAAAACTTGTTTTTTTCTGCCGAGTAAAATTTGATGAGCGTACAAGTGCTGCATACACCTTTTCAGTATCGCAATGTAACTACACAACTGTTTTACAAACGGGTCATTACGTAGACGAAAGCAATTCCAGTTACTTTTGGCTCCATAAACGGTGTTAGGTGGATAAATGGAAGGGAGATGTGAGCGCGTCGATTGGACGATGCGTAGGGATACTTAGTCTACTCAAGTCCATATGCGAACGTTAGGTTACTTGACCTTGGGCCAGAACACGTACAGAGTATGTTCGCAGTGTTTATGTGCACATAAACCGTCTTGCGTGGCTTGATTACCGTTACCCGCGCCAAAGAAGAGAGGCACTGTCGTAGAATCGTTTAATAACTCCTCGGCACGCGATAAACTGACTACAGAGCTCCTTTGGCCTCTACGCTATGGTCAGTGTCTGCAAGCGCTAGAAGATTTAACGTTGGATAGACTTTTGGCCTCCTATCCTCTGACTGGCCAGTTTGGCGTTTGTTAGGCTAGGTCGAGGCGGTTACGTGCATGCTGAAACAACCCAAAGCAGCCCTGCACTCGAAACGACCGCTCTACAACTGCTCGTACCACTAACATTCGAGACAGTTTGTTTGTCTGTACTGATCTGACACTTTTCCGATTATTTGTTCCCTTTATGATATCTTTTCGAGTTGTTGAGATTTTGCAGTTGCATGTACACAAATAGGGAGTTCAAAGGTGAAGACCTAAATTTCCCTCAATTAACTGAACTGAAATGAACTGAACCCAAAGGTACATTTTGAATCGCAGCCCCTTCGCAGTAATTTGGTGTTTTAGAACTTGAAGCAACGACAAGCTGCAGTTGAGAAGCCGTCGCGAAATTTTGCGGTACCATTAAATTCTGCTGTCCTTGCTGGGTTTTAAAACTGTTTGGCCCTCGACCCCGACATTCTCTCAAGAGTGCAGACAAATTGGCAATAATTTTTAAGCACCAATCAGATTTAGAGATAAAGTGAGAGCAGTTACTTTCAACAAAAGAGGACGGTTACAAACAAAAAAGTAGTTGTCGCAATTCTATTAATCCTATCCCGGGTCATGCATCCAGCAATTTACAGTGCCTTTGAAAAAATTAGTTTGCGGTTTTACATTTTATAATGCATAGGAGATATTTGAAAAATCAAAGGCGGAGGATTATGCTACCTCCGATGCCGTTTGCAGTAGATGTACTAACTCAAGAACTGTTTACCGAAATTCCGAAATGCGTTTCCAACTCGAAAAACCACTTAAGTAGGACTGTAATATAAATCATTGTGAAGCATGATCTCAAGATATTTCAGTTACCTCGGGATGCCGGGTTCTGAAAGACCACCTGCAAAAACCGCATTTTATAAAAAGTGGCTGCTTAAATAGTATGAATTTCTCCTCATTAATTTTCAATTCCTTTATAAATTCAAATATATGTCATAACAAACGGGCACAAAAATATTCATTTCTTCACTCGTTTGACAGCAAATAACATCTTCAAACGTTATACTTGAAAAAGGCTATGATTCGGTTTTAAAAAAGTTTCCAATCATAATATTTTTTAAGACCGTAAGAAGGACGTTCATAACACATCATGTCTCTGCATGCTTGTAACGTTTACAATATGGCTCAAAATAACTGTCTAATTCTATAACTCTTACATGATATTTTATTAAAAGCTTATAGAAATATAGGATTTTCCGTATATGGAAAATACACAACTTGTGATTTTCAAACCCTGAATTCAAGGTTAACGGCAAGTCGGGTTCAAAATTGTTTGAGAATCGGAAAGGTTTTGTAAAACCGGATTATACCCTTCCTTCAGGTATAAAATTGAAGAGAACGCAATGTCCTATTAGATGAGTAAAAGAAGGAATATTTTTATGCATTTATGCGGGCGCTTTCGTCTTGATATAGTTTAAATATATAAGTGCACTGAAAATCAACGAGGAACATTCATAACCATTTTCAACAAAATGTATTTTTGCAGGCGTTTTTAAAGAAGCTCATTCAAAACCCAGCGTCCTGAGGCACCTGAAATATCTTGAGATTATGTTGCACGAAGCAGTCAGCCTGGTTGAGAGCAAACCATACAAAACGGATCGAGTGACGTAGTGCCGTCAGAGATGGTCCTCTTTTACGACCCCGACCATAAGGAGTAAGAGAAAAAAGCTGACCGCTGCGTAGTCTTTAAGGCCTCCTTTTTATCTTTCAGTTAACAAGTGATGACGAAAAGGGAAAAAAGGTTGACCAACCGAAACCTCCCGAATTTGATCATAACGAAGCTGCTTCCTCAAACGCTGCCGTGGAAAAGCAATTCGAGGAGGAGAACGAAAAAATGACCATATCGGCGAAAGAAAACTTCAAGAGGAAGCAGAAGGAGGTATCCAACCGGCTGCAGGCCATTTTCAAGAATGTTGACGCCTCGGCCAGCAAAAAAGCCACCGTCCAAAAGGCGGTGGATTTTGGCGCCAAAATAGAGGACAGCATTCGACGACGGCTGACAAATACCTGCATGATTCTGCATCGCACGAGGACGCAGCAGTGCAATCTGGTAGCCATTGAGTCCTGTTATCAGATACAAAAATTGGCCTCCATAGCCGCTCGCTTTCCTATCTTGATTGCCGGCTGGTGTTCCAGAGAAGTTCTCAAGGGCACTGCCTGTCCCACGCAGGCGGCTCTTAAAAAAGCCATCGATGAATGCTCACGCAGCGGCTACAACATTGGCCTCCGAGACGGTGTGGGGGCACAGTTTGCAATGGCAAAGACTAATCTGCAGGATGTGGGAAAGGCCTTCAAGGTGAAGATAGGCTATGAGAGGGTGAAAACTGCGGCCAGCTCAGCCAAAGCCAGGATGCACGATTCTGCCACTGCGGTGGAGAAGTTAGCTTACTTGACAATGGACGCTACAAGGGTGCTCTTCGCCTTCGTAATGGCGGTTAGTACGCTGCTTAGACTGGTCTTTGTTCTGCTACTTATCAAAGCTCAAACCTACATCTCTAAGTACCTCCTAGACATGGACTTCGACAACGTCTACGTGGAGGATGTGTACGAGGATATCGACGCCAGGCGGAGGAAGGAGGGCAGGATGTACCTTCTGCCGCTGAAAGCACATGAAAGGAAGGTCTTCTTTTGGCGTCGGAAAAGCTACACGCCAGCTGAGTTTCTGCGTGCAGTGGTCACTTTCATGAAGTACATTGCGCTGGGTATAGCACTGACTATGGTGTTTGCTGTGGATGCCTACCTCTACAACATGATGGTCATTCTGGACGAGGCTTCAAAGGCTGAGCTGCGTTTAGGTGCCAAGGCCCGTGACACAGATAGCAACGCTGCCGCTGTCAAGATTTTGGGGGAGGGTTTTTTGGCTGAGGCCCTCAACGGCATAGTGACCAGTTTCAAGATGCTGATGGACGTAGATTTGCAGTACCATTTGAGTCAATGCGCGCCCAACATGGTCACCAGTTCGCCAAACATGCGTCAGTATTTCCTCAGTGTCTGGGCTCTCCTACTCCTTCTGGCCCTCATATCGGGTTACCTGTTGCGAATGCGACACCATATATTGGGGTTTTTTTACCCACCAGCACACAGACGACGACAGGTGCATCTTTACAACACCATGCTTGTCAACAGGCAGCGTGACCTTACCACGAACAGAAACATGGTAATCCATCATGTAAGTATGGGCAGGTTGCAGGCGTTGGGTCAACTCACAGGGAAGGTGTCTGGATTCGCAGAGTTGGCGCCCGGTGTGGCGGCTGCCGCTGGACTGGTGCGGGCCACCTGCATTCTCTGTCATGACCGTCTGGCCGTAAAACCTGACGTGATGTACCTCTGTCCGGTGGATGGCTGCGCCATCTGCCGTCAATGTCAACTGCGTATCTCTAACGACCACGATTTCTGCATCGCCTGTGTGAATCGTAACGAAGAGGACATGGATCAGGCCCTACTCCAACTAGTCTCGCAGACGAGAGAGACTGTTTGGAGTGGAAGAAAGAAGACAAGAAAACAGCCGGAGACCTCCCAAACAAAGGAGACACTGTAACCAAGGACGTTCGACTAAGAAACTAACTTTTGGCATTCAGACGAGGACATTATACACTTTAAAGTATTAAATCATCTCGTTTTTCCACCAGGTTAAATGACGAAAACCTGTTCCTTACTAAGTAAAGGATTTAACAAAAATGTTTTATTATCACACAATAATGAAGAGCACGTCATAACTTGTTGAGAAACGCGGGGGTTATTGGGGACACAGATATGAATTTGACGTCAAAACAGAAGAAGTAAAATTACCCAAACTAGTGTGTATGCATCGAGCAGGGTCAGAAACCGATCAGGTTGCGGGAATTATTCGTTTCATTAAGTCCTGGGGTTCGGTCTAGAGTCTTCGTAGGTAGTCGCATACCAGCTAAGAAGACATGCAGTTGGTAGACAAAAGGGAGACCAGGGCAGCCGTTTCTGGCCTGCCAGCATAGGCAAATCCAATCCCAGGTTTGTGGGACCTGATGTTAGAACGCAGGTCTTCTGGTCATCGAGCATCATTAAGTTTAACGCCCCACCGTTGAGACAAGGACTTGTTGTCTTACCGGAACAGTTCTGCTTTCCTTTGGCTTTGCCAATTCTCCAGCTACACATAGTAACTAGTTGCTATGCTACCACCTGTCAGGCTCCAAAATGAATCAGGCGTAACGAAATGAAACTTTTCTGTAAACAGATCGTTGAACGTCATCTCGTCATACATATATCGACAGTTTGACCGGCGCTGTCGACGATGTCCGCCGTGTACCCCACAGCGAGGTGAGAGCAGGTACAGTGGTTTGTGTGCGAATTAGTTTGTAGTGATAGTATGCTTGCGCAGCATCTATCGCACTCCCTCCTCCTCCTTACCTGGACACGGTGTTAAGAGAGAGACAAGAAGACAGGTGGTGGGGGAGGGCCCAGGTGGATGAATCGATCCAGCCTTCACCTTGGTGCTCCATTCCACACCCCCTGGTCCACATAGCTAATGACCAGGATTTTAACTAATAGCAACAATGGGGGGTGGGGCTGGCAGGGACCTGTGCATCCTGCTGATGGGTGCCGGAGGTGAGGATAGGTGTTGTGGATCCCAATTGTGGCCCACAGTTTTTGGGGGGAGCGTAGAGAGGTAGGACTGGCGTGTCAGCGAGATCATACATGTCTGAGCATGAATTAGCAGCCGTTCTTAAGGTGGGCGCCAGTCAGTCCGCCGTGATCGGAGACCCTCTTATTGGGCATCTAGGTCAGCATGGCGGTGGATGCTGTCTGGACCGAAGTGCCAGGCTTGGAGGAATCTCCGTGCCGATTTGGTGTTAGCCGTGGCGACCACTTCAGTACCATCCCAATTGAAGCGGTGGTCACAATCAAGAGCGTGCGCGAACACGACAGATAAGGAGTCGCGTCGGCGGATAGCCAGCTTGTATTTACTAATGCGAATCCCAAGTTGTCGATCCGTGCGACCAATATAGACGCGACCGCCGTTAGCGCACGGGATACGGTAAAGGACGTTAGTTTGCTGTTTTTCGAGTATGGGGTACTTTACCTGTGGGTGAATTTTATGGCGGGGAAGATACCATTAAGACTCTGGTGCACTTGTTCAACTTTTCAATTTTTATGACATTGAGGGTATCATCTACGTGGCGGAACCAATTTTTGGTCTGCGTGTTGGAACAACATTTTCTTCTCATCACTGTGAGACTATTTCGACGAGTAGCCTCGATATCGATGAACCTATTGTGGTGACCTTGACCCGTTTGTAATACTTGCCATTGAATTGACAATAGTTCTTAAGGCAGAGCCCAAGCATTTCTAAGACGTGTAGTGTTGGAATGCCAATGGGAGTTTCTTTAAAGCATTTTTTCCCCGGTATGAATTGAAAACAAGCATGCACAGCAGAATTTATTGGGGCCAACAAATTTCGTGACGGCTTTTCAACTGCAACCCGTCTCTGCATAACATAGGTAAACGAATGAAAGCGCACAGCAGTATGAATTTGTACAGAATGGCAGTGCATAGGAGCAAGGTCAAAGTTCAAAATAATCAATAATCAGATAAGACGTCCACATAAGCATCAAAAAATAAAAAGGGGGAAGATGAAATGTTAACAACAAATCACAGTCATAGGAAAATAGAGGCGTGAGATTACCAGGGCAATTGCAGATTGATCACGTGATCTAACTGCTTGCACAGGTCTGGTTTCTCCCTCCGTATGTAGGCTGCTTCCAAATAACGCAAGGTTCGAGTTGTACGTGCTCGGACAGGTACTCGAAAGGATGCTTTAGGGTCGACAACATGACCGCTATCTAACAGGTGTTTCGTTATAGACGAACGCGGGTCCGTTCCGAAGAAGCCCGTTATAATATGTCTACCTTTTAAGGGTGACAACGTCTCAAACACAATCAAGCGACGCTTGCGTTGCACTATTGAAAGAACGTACAACGCAGTAGAGCTTATCTTCATCAGTTCCACAAAAAGCCTTCCAAGTAACCGGGCAAAGGATGCCTTGCCATTGCACGCCACACCCAATTGTGTGTATGAATTCACATGCACTTGCGGATGCAAGTACATTGGGCGAACGCAAAGGCAATTGGCGACCAGGGCCGCTGAGCATTTTTCTAATTGGCTTTTCAAACAGGAAAATAGAACCCCGCGTTCGTCTATAACGAAACACCTGTTAGATAGCGGTCATGTTGTCGACCCTAAAGCATCCTTTCGAGTACCTGTCCAAGCACGTACAACTCGAACCTTGCGTTATTTGGAAGCAGCCTACATACGGAGGGAGAAACCAGACCTGTGCAAGCAGTTAGATCACGTGATCAATCTGCAATTGCCCTGGTAATCTCACGCCTCTATTTTCCTATGACTGTGATTTGTTGTTAACATTTCATCTTCCCCCTTTTTATTTTTTGATGCTTATGTGGACGTCTTATCTGATTATTGATTATTTTGAACTTTGACCTTGCTCCTATGCACTGCCATTCTGTACAAATTCATACTGCTGTGCGCTTTCATTCGTTTACCTATGTTATGCAGAGACGGGTTGCAGTTGAAAAGCCGTCACGAAATTTGTTGGCCCCAATAAATTCTGCTGTGCATGCTTGTTTTCAATGGGAGTTTCCTTTAGGCGTCGATTTACGCTCTCAGTAGCCACGTTATGTGGTCTTGAGGGAAGTCGAGCAACCACATCAAACGATAGAATGCACTCATCAGGGCTTACATTAAGCTTTTGGATCCTCTGATGGAAAGCATGAGAGTTGTTGATCCCGTACTACAATCCACTAGTGAGGTGCTTTAGGTGTCTGTATAGCCACTTGGCAAGGTTATAAGTAGAGGATCCAAAGAGTGGCACTATGATCCACATAAGCATGTGCAATACGGGTGTCAGTGGGGCCGAAATCCGGAGTCCGCGGGTTTTATGAATTTTTGTCGAGTGAGCTCATTCACGTTTCTCCTTATAGATGCGGTCTCCTTTTTCGTTGGATGCTCAGCAGTTGGGATGAAGTCATCCATGTCATCAAAGGCTTGGTTGGTCTTATTGACATAGTCCTGTCCATGATGACGGCAGCGCCACCTTTCTGCATCGAGAACGGGACATCGTGGTAAATTTAGTTAAAACAACAAAAATCTTTGGGAGCAGAATAAAATTATTGTGTAGTTTTTCAAGATTGATTCACCCACTCGTTGGCAGACCTACGGTCAACTATTTAACCGTGTTTAGCAAACGATTCTGCAGTCTGCCGAAGCCTGCGCCAATGCGCGTCAATTGTATTTCGTCATCTCGTCAACACTGACTGCGCTCACTTCCATTTGTCCATTTGTATCCGGCATCTAAATCGACATGGCGACTGATACGTGTCTCATCTGAGTGCACTACCTCCGGGAAGTCGCGGTCATTCGTTATTAGTCAGACGCCAACAGTGCGAGTGGCGTCCTACGCAAATCTACGCCCAATGTCAAGCGTGTGCACGTCTATCCGTGATAAATAATCTCGCTTCCACATCAACAAATGATGTTCGTGTATACGCATTAAGGCAGATCTCCCAGTTTTGCCGCAGTAGACAGCATCCCAACCGTCACATGGGATTTCGTAGACAACATCTTTTCTATCTGTCTGTCCGTATCGGAGTCGTTATTTGCTGTGATTTTATCACCGCTGCCGATTCTTGGCGTGACGATTACTCGGCTCGCTGTCACTGCGACTACTGATTCACCCGCATCCTCCCCGCGTAGCTAGTAATTCCGACTAGGTAAAATGGCAAACAAAATGAAATTATACAGTGCATGTGTGTTTACGTCTCCGGCAATCCTCTTACAAACTGTAATCCCATCCACTCTTACAAAATCAAAAGTACTGCACAAACAACGAATGGACAAATACTTCAGGTAGACCCCCTGTTATTACTAAAATCATGATCCATAGTGGAATTCGGCATTCACTTGTGACAACCTGCAAGCCCCACCTAGAAGTGTGCTTCATATTCCCTCACGAGAGAAAAGTACCAGAAGATTTGTCAAGAAGATGCCTATGGTCACATCATCTGCAAGCGAGCTGTTATTCTCTGACATTAAGCTCCTTGTCGGATAAGCCGGACGGCAACAACCCCCATCCCCCTTTTCCAGCCGTCTCACCAAGCAAGGCGACTTTTCTTACATGGACAGCCTGCAGTGTAAATTCGGTTTCAGTCGACCTAGTTGTCAGCCGACTAGACGAGAGGGCACCTGTGAAGTAGATCAATACGAGGAGGACATCGAGCCTTCTAATGAGACTAGTTTCTTCGAGCGAAGAGAAGTAGACGAAGTACGCGCTGGACACGTCTTCTTTTTGAATGGTGGTCCAAAGATAGATTGGCGAGAAACTGTATTAGCCGAAGTCGGTAAAGGTGACATTGTTAGACAATTGTCCTATCTCCTGGATGGATGATCTTTTCACAAGCAAAAGACCACATCCCCTGGAGAAATAAGTTACAACCACCAGCGGTCCAAAAAATTCCTAATGCACCCCTGCACAGCTGTCGAACGATGGCTTCAGTGTCAGTGCAGACACGGATCGTTAAACCTGAATGTGAGTGCTAAGTCGCAGCGGAGTTGGAGTCTGTAACGATCTCCAGATGCAGGCACGTTCAGAAACCAGTCATCTCCTTATAGTACGAACTTTCACCTTCAAAACCGAAGGAGAACAACATGGCTGCCCGTGCGGTGGCACTGCTGGAAACTGCTGAACTCTTTGTTGGAGATGAGCTGGCAGTTTTGGCTACAGAGCGCGACAACTACGAAGATTGCAGCTTCGCGGATCCAGACGTTCGCTCGAGTCCGTCGATGTCGACGCCAGTCACGGTCATGTCAAAGAAATAAACTTGTTTCGCCTTTTGGTCAGTGCCTATTCGGGTTCGGCCAATGAGATGTTTTCTCATCCAACAAGATCAATGAGTTAACAATCCAGACGATACAACTTAATTGTCACCAAATACACACTTCTTCGTAGTGGCTGTATGAGGGCAGCTTCTGGTATTTGTGCAGAAAAATTAGCCAATAAAGTGTTTGTGTACCCCCAGCTATGTCCTCTCAAGAAATGTAAGCGTCTGTTGTGCCAGAATCAGCAAACCATGGCCATCGCAACCTGACATGCATACTTTGGTTGTTTTTCAAGTGGCTAGAACACTGAAGGTAACCGTACATATTGCGGGACTTTTGCATTATTCCAAGTCGCTAAAGGGTGAAATAGGAATTACGTGAAACATTATATAAATCAGTCGACTGAAGGGTTAGAAAATGCTGATAGAGCAATAGATTTAACTAATGAAATGACTCCCCTCATTAGGCTTCAGCATGACTTTTGGCGACCTTAGTCCTGATCGATGAGGGTCCTGTAGTAATCGAAAGCATCAGGAAAGGCATTTGGCAATACAACTGAGAAGACAGTAGCAGCATCATGGAGGACATATTCTTCAAATCGGTTCGGGTACAGAGATCTATCAACTTTCCATAAAAACAAGTTCATGACCGCACCAGTTCACGTGGAGTACCCTTTGAGCCAGGACTAGTGGGAGGTGTTACCGGTAAATAAGACATCGGCTGTCCTTTTCAGCCAGGTCAGGGATATTTGTTACACATTCTCGAGTTTAGCTGACTCAGTTCCACAAGCTGAAACCCCGTTGACTGTCACTGTATGCATGGAGTGTCGTTGAGGAATATCATTCACAAATATGGACCAATTGGAGAACCGAATACGATTATTGCATTATGTTCAAAAGCCTCGGGCTGGAGACCTCACTGTCGGCCGCAGAGCGACCCTCAAGTCACCAACATTACAGGTTCGTTAACAAACTGCAAGAAGATGGTAATTGCCACTTCCCGACTTATTTCGTCCTGTTAACCACGGGAGCCGCACCTGTGCTCGCGAGACCTAGCAGTAGCTAAAAGTCCAAAGCTATAGAGCTGAGCAAAACACACACAGCAGAATTTCTGATTGTCCCTGTACGCTGAGTTAGCTTGATATAGGCTTTCATGCTGGATTCGAGTTTCAAGCAAATCTGGCACAAGGTGGGCACATGACCACTGGTAGCGTTTCAAGAACCTGCAACTTTTAGGTCTTGACCAGGAAACGCAAGGGACGAGTACGAGAACTATGGCAGTTTCGGGAACAACTGGCTAGGAATGGATACACGAACAGCTTCGTCAGCCGCTGTCTCCGCACGCACACACAGCGAACAAACGGAGGAGAGCCGCCAACACTCTGGCACCCTCTACCATATATAAAGAACGGTTCCGAAGCGATGGAACGTATCGCTGGAGAGCTCGGCGTGGGTATCGCTCACCGTCCGACAGCGACCATGCGCCATAAAATCATGCGAGTGAAAGACCGGTCAGAAGTGGGAGAAAAATCGGGTGTCATTTATTACATCCCATGTCGGGACTGATATCGCCACTATACAGGACAGACCGGATGACGACGCAGCTCACGAATTACAGAGCATAAACGGGCGGTCCAGAAAGGCGACCGCATCGTCTCAGGTCGCCACTCACAACCTGGAGGAAGGCCATGCATTCAACTTCGCGAGCACGAGGATAGTAGCGCGGGCCAGCAACAAGACAGGGTGAGAACTGTTGGAGGCCTGGGTGTCTGACACCAACTCTATCAACAGACACGTTGACATACCCTCCTGTTATCACGTGCTCAGTTCCCGAGGCCAAGAGGCGAGACCCAATTTCCAGCCAAGGATGCACGCTGTCACGCCGCCGTGAGACGACGTGGGACTCAGCTTATCGTGAATACCACCCTCTGCACTCATCTCCCCCCCTCCATGGCTTGACTAAGAAGACTGCTCATCTCATGCCGTATTCTCACAGTCTCTGACGATGGCCTCCTGTACGAGACTGAAAGCTCAGACTAATGCACCTACTATCCCAGAGATCGTTTCTTCATCTTCTTTACAACAAGAACCTGGGATTCGTATATTCGTTTATATCCAGGAAATACAATGTTTAGGGTTTTCTGACGGCGGCTTAAAGACCTAAAATGTGGTATATTTGTGGTCTCCTTTGAAACCTAAATCCTCTGCGGTATCTCTCGGTAGTACCCCTACTAAAGTAAAAAAGAAATCGAACCATTTCAAACAGTTGAACTAAGGTCGAAAAAAATGATCGTACAAAACAATGAAGCCAAGGAAACGTACATTAGGTGGGCTAACTCATGAAATCTCAGCTGAAATTCCGAAATGCCTTTTCGTTTCGAAATGATTAATTAAGTAGGGTTGTAAGAGTAGTCAGCCTGCATTATAATTCTATAATAATCCGATTACCTCAGGATGCCGGCTTTCGATCGAGCTTCCTTTTGGCTGCATGCGAAAACTATCCTCTGTAAAATATGACTACTTAAGTGGCGTGCAGTTTTGTCTTTGATTTTTGAGGTCTCCAAAAGTCCAATTATATTTCATGGAAAACATTAATAAAATATTCGTTCTTCCGCTTGAAACTAAATTAAAGCACAGGACTCAAGAAAGAAACTACCAGTATAAGCAGTCCCGTCTAGGGGTCAGCGCGTCCATGTGGTATTCACACAGGTTTAACCACCTGGCAAACTCAGAGTCAATTTTATTCGACAATTTACATTGTTACGAGAGATGTAGCCCATGAGTGATAAATGAGTTATGTCATTGTATAACCATAACATAAAGTAACTAATTATGTTCTCAAGCTCGCTGACGGTTTGCAATGCGGTGAAGTGAAATGCATTTATCCGTCACCCTTTCCGGACTCATTTCGGTTGGCTTCTCACGAGACCTGATCGTTTATACTTTTGCTGCCATATGCATTAAGGTTTATCTAATAATTATGAAAAGAGGAAACTAGTTGCCTTCAAATTTCTCATGGGCATAAACAAATTCGACTATGAACTACCTTTGCTAATCTTGAAAATCTAAGACTTGTTCTTACGCATTTTGTTGCGTGGGCAAATTTTACACGCAGTGAAACCTCTCAGCAAACATCACTTTCAAAACAACATTTGCATCTCCTGCAGGAAGTACCGAAATTCCTAATAATCAGCTTCTTGGAAAGCTGAAAGGAAAAACTTCAATGGTAGGGGGCGCTCACCGATCGTTCTTACGGAACTCACTCGTTCCGTTTTGCCTTACGGGCTCTCTTTCGAGCCCAGCTAGCAGCTGCACAGCGGTGCATGGTATAGACAGAATGTTATTACCGACAAAGACAAGGGAGACTGGAATGTCCACTTCCGGCTTATTAGCCATCGTCAGCCAATCATACCCAGCACTGAAGTGTGTAACACCCGAGGCTTGAACTCGTGGCCTGTTAGTTAGAAGTCCACGCCTGTTTAAGAAAAACTTCCTAAACAGCCCAGATCTACACCTCTAGTGTCTAAGTAATGATTTACCCGCCGATGGTTTACAATTCGCTTTGTCCATATGACACACTGCAGCTGTTTTAAGTGAATGGTACTAGACTGTCAAGTTCCCATTTCAAAGACTGAGACAACCCATCTGATTTTTTCAAAAATCCTTGATTAAGGTTATAGTGCTTTCAGTAGCGAGGTGACTGAGGAGAGCCATGCACACATGTTTAGCCCCAAGTGACTTTAACTGGCTAGTTTCTTTCGTTAAGAAAGCGTATTGCTGCTTCAGACCAGAAGCAGGTGGTTTCGTGATTGATACTACAGCTACGGTCTAACTGCTTGTTTAGATTAAGTTTCTGGAAATAATGCATATCGTTAGCATACATTCAAGTCCCTGGAATTATGGAAGTATCATATAAATAAGACTCACGAAACGCCATTTGTGGACCCGAGTTTTATATTAAAATATTAGATAAGAACGGTTGCAGTGCTTAAAAGAATGAGCCCGAATAGCTTCGTGGTGTCTTCCCACAAGCAAACTTTCTAACCATCCATAATGGTCGTACTCAAATATATCAATGCCTGATTGATGCTAATGGCTAGGAAAAATTGTTCGACAGACAGTAATTAAGAAGAAAATCAGAAAGATCCTAGACCTGTTTCGCGATAATAGACATTCTGGCGCACTCATTTTAAAGATAATTACCGAGGGACCGACGAAAGTCGTCACACCGACGGTAGAAAAGGAAACTCTGTCCATCAAAGTCCATTTCAAGAGGATGCGGAGAGCGGATTCCTGAGAAGAAACCTAGACCAGGCTGTTTCATGAATCTTCCCAAGGGCAAGTGTTCGGGTATTATTCCTGGCGACATTCACTCCTGCAGCCCCCCTGAGTTATACCATACGTCTAGATTTCTAAAAATTTTAGTAGATGGGAATACGTCGACCTAACAAATGGCACGTATTTGCATCTTCCTCGCCATTTTCATCCAGAGAATGACTGTGCCACGGCTGAGGAGTGCATATACGCCAGCCTCGGTTACTTTAGGTATCAGTTCACACATACTTCCCTGTGCGTGCTTCGAGTCTTGCTTGCGTCCTCGTTATTATTTAAATCCAGCGAGCGGTCAAGTAGACATGCTGATTGAGTAGTTCCGACGGTGTGGAACTCCGTCGGTTCCATTACAGTGACCATGCACTGCAAATTACCACGCGATTTCCTCCGTGGCCTTCCAGTTTTGATTGCGCCCCCGTATCCTTTTAATTCAGCGAGTGGCTGAGTCGGGGGAGAGTGTGTACACACCATCTTCACTCGCCTCCCTGCGAGCCCTGCTTGCGTTCCCTTTCCCTTCCTAATCTGACGAGTGGTTACGACTCGTATATTAGCTAGTATTGTTTTAATAAGCTAACCATACGGTATCAACCATGCGTGGCTGCGGAAACAAACCTCGCCTTATTTTTAGCCAACCCCGTTTTACACGGTTGCCAAATAAGACCACTACGATGTGCATTTACTCCTTTACTTTATTCTGTGCAGCAGGTTATATCAGTCGCAGGAGTAGGCGCCTATCCAAAAGAATACGGGAACAGCGCCAGGTTAGGATGAAAAAAGGCAAAAGTAAGCGCACAAACAGCGCCATTCTCACATGCACTGTTGATTCCGGACATTGTGTGGATTCCAATAAAGTCTTCCGCATGATCTGCAACGTCTCACAAAATTGCCCAAAGCCGCTGGGTCAGGGCCTGCTAGTTCTTGTGTGCAGAAAAGGACCTGGGGCAAGCTCTACGCTTAGCATGGTAAACGGTCGGTTAACTAATGCGCTTCGCCGCGTCCCCCTCTCCTCTTTCCCTAATCTCTCCCTCCCCCTGTACGTCTCCGCCTAACCCTCACTGCCGCCTAACCCATTGTTACTTATCCTCCCTCCCCCTCCCCCTATTCATTCGCCCTACCTGTGTGAAATGACGAATCCTGTCGCTCACGCGTTTTAACTTGCCCCCCTACTGGGGGTAGGAGAATTTGACGAAAGCGCGCTTATACT
>CACRXP010000633.1:226726-242444 GCA_902702965.1 Spirometra erinaceieuropaei | reverse complement strand
GGGGGGGGGGAGTTTCGCAACTGAAAATTAGCTCTCCACTAAATATTTCTATATCACCATTTGGAATTGGAGAACGACTTATGTTCCTATGAAACCAATATGAAAATTGCATTTAATCAGATTTCTTATAGAGGCATTCGGAACTAACTTTAAGACTGTCAAACTAACGAAACATGTGCCAGGGAGTGAATGGTCCTTTTAAGAATGGCATTGCTATTGTGGATGAATGTGAGCAAAATTATGCATCATTCTCTTGTGAATTTCAAAGCCGCTTGCATAATCTCTTTTCCCCTGGGAAGCATTTCTATTAATTCCATTCATGCTTCAGTAATTTAAGTTCATTGTATAATTATAATGTTGGAGAAAATTAAATTATCTGGTATTTTTAGCCCTATATTTATGTCTCTTTTCATACTCCTATCAATCATTTTCGCAATGGAATTTGCTACCAGGATGTTAAATAAGTTCTCGACTTCGCGCAGTAGGGCGGTTTCGGATGAATAGAAAATTTTGTGTGTGCATAGGGCCAATAAGATGAGTTTATTCCATCCCCCATCGCAGACGTCCTAATTCATTGCTGTACAAGTGGAGACCGCGAGCAACAGAAATAGGGTAAGTGAGTGATATTCAGAAGACACAACGTTTTCTAAAAAACCGTTGGGGTTCACCTTAACGCAGTGGGATTTATACGCTGTTTTCGTCTGCGGGACACACCTCAGCGAAACAGCCCACCAAATGCGGGATCATCTCTTTTACTCGAGTGACTATCACCTCGCAGTTGCCGAAGAAAGTAGGTATTTAAACGATGTCTTGATATGGCAAATGGGTTGATCCAAGGTCTAAAGGGTCACCTGACTTAGTAAAAGGGCTTCTGGGGCGAAAAATTTACTGAATTAAATGTCAAGTGCTATTTGAGACTCAGATTGCAAACCTTTTGGATGCCAAAGTACAGGCTGTGTGGGAAACAGTTTTAAGAAACAACGTCAGCAGTTGAGACAGTTTCCTTACGTCAGACATTTTCTAGCGCAGTAGAAGTTGATCATTGTTGTAGAAAAGTCTTGTTACTATTACTGTCCATCAATAACAGTTGTCATGTTTTCATAGACAGATCCTCAGGGCACTCATCCCTTGTTTGAATGAACCGCATGTTTGGTTTCAAATTTCATTTAATTTTGGCGAATTTTGTCACCTACGTACACAAAAAAATAGTACCGAAATAACGCATTCCTTTAGGCTCAGGCAAGAATTTCAACTTTCTTAATTTTCGCCAGGGAACAAAGTTCCTTGTTTAATGTCGACCGCATTTTAGCTGCATTTCAAACCATCCGACTCAATCCAAAAACCCTTGTTGTCGGCATCCCTATTTACCATACAGGGTTGATTGTCGCTGTCTATTAGGTAGTAAATCCATCACAGAAATAAGCATCGTTTGTCATGCCTCACCTAATTTATTGTCTTTTGAAATCTTCTTTGGATGTTGGCTAGATTTTTGTGATTGATTAGACTGTTTTTGTTAAGTAACCTTGTCGTTTTTGATCATCATTAGAGGCAGGAATTATGGGTCCTACCTTTCTTACGATTAAATAATCGCGACCCTGCTCTGGTTATCAACAATCAGCAACTGATCTCATAGAACGTGAACTGAAATTCTGAAATGCGTTTTCGAGTAGGAGGGATTGTGGGATTGCAGGGTTAATTATGTGGCGGCATAAACCTGTAATATTTCGGATCGCACTTGGTCCAAAATGACTACTTAGTTGATGTGTATTTATTTCCACTGATTTCCGGCAACCTTATATATGAAAATATCTTTTTTTAAAAAAATAAGCAAAATATACCTTCTTTTACTCATTTGGTAGCGAGTCACGTCTCATTCAAATTTTATACTAGGGGAAAGGATATCTTTCGATTTTAAAAATGCATGTAGTTATGAGGTTTTTAAGACCGCGAAATGCTCATTTAAATAGCATCGTATCTGTTCATATCCGTTGCAACGTTCGATGAGTCCCATATGGTGCCTTCTAAATGGCTTAAACGATTATTGGTTTTTCTTTGGACGAAAGGTTTTCAACTCATAAACTGAAAACCCTCAACGCAAACGTACCGGCAGATTGAGTTCGGAATAATTTGTCAATTGAAAAGCTTTTGAAATCCAAAGATACCCTAATTTTTATTATGAGTATTTGAACAAGACGTGATTTGTTGCCAAATGAATGCAGAAGATTTTGTGTCTTTTTTGCAAAGAACGTTTATGTATATGAGAGCATCGGAAATCAATAGAAAATATGATAAACGCCTAAGTAGTTATTTTTTGTCGACTGCGGTTTTATCAGATAGCAGGATAGGAATGAATTTAAAAGCCAACTCCATGGCATGTCTGAAATATCTTGGGATTACGTCACAAAACAATCAAGGTTGCAATTATATCTAAGTATTCCTCCCTAATCAGAAAGGCAGTTATTAATTCTAATTGACTTCTAATGAGATCGATCAATGAATAGATGTCTATAGAGGGTCAGTTGTCTCTTCGTAAACGCTATGGTTATAGATCGATCTTTATTATGAGAACGCCCTTAGGAGTTCTACGACTGAAGTCTTATCAAACAGAGAAATATAGATTTTGCACTGAAATTCCTGCGGGTCGGTAGACGTTAGACAAGTGTTGTTCTGAGCACCTCTGATTGACAGTGAGCCAGGATTGAAATTTTCCTCATACTCCAACTGTATTTTTACTCCATTTGCTGGAATTCGTTTCACTGAGGCAATTCTGTTGAAGAGTCTGATCCTGAATTTAATGTGTGAACCAGTCGCCTAGGCCAGGCAATTACGGCTACTTTAAATGCCCACGAATACCTCGAATTTTGAACTGTTTTCTACATCTGCAGATTTGGAATGTATAAGTTCCGAAGACAATGCCGTAGGGACGAGTTTCTGTTCATTGAATGCTAGAGAGGTGTTCATATTTGGATTAATTAAAATAATCTGACTAGAAGGATGGTACCTGTATGAATAAGTGATTATTTTAAGAGAAAAGATGCTTGTGTATACGATTAAAGGGAATATATCTAGTCACCGCAGTCTAACCGTATGATTGCCTTACGATACGCATAAACACGTTGGTTTGAGTGGAAAATATTCTTTTTTAAAGTTTCATAAATTACGTGGATACATATAGGGGGTTTTAAACCGCAGGTGAGACAACCACAATTGATTTTAATCTATATCAATGGTCCTGACCGGTTCTGTCTGACACAGTGACATTTAATGTCAGTGCATATGTATCATGAGATGTCAAAATTAAGATATTTTGAGCGGACTGGCTCCCGGCTGACCATTTCCTGCAGAAACATAACGGCTGGATTACAGAAATAATTCGAAACTGAGAAGAAGGTAAATTAAGGCTGAGACAAATGGCATAGTCATCTGACTCTGTGTATTTACACTCGAAAGCGCAAGCAGAGACAGGGTATTGAACTCATAAGGAGTGGAGTATTCATATGATCCACTTGGTTTGTTCTCACATACCTATAAAAGTTAGCAGCTCTAGCATTCATCGAAGATGCTTATACCTGACGCGATTTAACCACCGGTATTGATTATTTGCATGATAACGACTCACTGACTTGGCTCACCGATATCGCCACTGACGTCGTAGCGTTCATCCACGAGCTCCCCGCCTGATAAATTACCTGTGCAGGCAAAGAATTATCATCGAGTATGCTAAGCGGAGGTCATTGCACTCGTTGAAACCGTCAGCTTCTTTCTCACGCCCAAGTTGGTGGGACTGCACACCATCAGCTGCCAAGCACTGATGCTGTCTGAAGTCGCTTATCGGATCTGGCACAATTGCGGGCAAGACATCTAGACAGATTGATTTGGAAGCGGAAGACCGTGCAGGCATCAGCAGTGAAGAACCATGACACCGGTTTTCAAGTCGTCGCTCATTCAAAAGAATCCGAAAACACCTTCAAGGTTATCTAGGCCGAAATTTGGCGACAACTGAGTGAACTAAACCTGTTCAGGGCTACACATGGGCAGCCGACCTTTGCTGTGTAATAGAAGATTTCGTGTACACTTGGTTTTCTGGCAAACGGATACCGGATGTGAACATCTAGTCACTTTTATATTTGAGTGCAGTTAAAGATAGAAAAACCTTATGTATATTCAACGAATATTCTGCCGTGGGTGGGTTGTTGTATGCAAATGGTTGGGTTTGAAGATTAAACTTAAATTATCATGGTGCATAACGCGAATACCTAGCGCACGTCAATATTACTGTTGAAACATTTAGTAGAATTTCAGTCAGTCACCTGTTCTTTTCGGTGCATGTGGCATGTTCTCGAGTTCAGTGGGAAAAAGGAGTCAAAGACGTGGGCGGTAGCATAATTATTAGGTGAAACACACCTAAGGCTACATGGCAAATTAACCAAAACTAGCCTGCGTAACACCAAATGACAGAATTGCTCAGTAAGGCTGGGCAAATATATAGTCACTTTTTTCACTAATTGCCCATAATCGCGAGGGAAAATCGGAAAATATTGACCAGTGGATAGATTCACAAATTTTGAAACTCAGATCAGCCATCGGACTCATGCAGGAGACTATCTTTGGAAACGCTGAATAAGCACAAATTATTCCGTTATTTTCGCTTTTTTTCAGCTCAGCTCAACCGAATGGCTTCTCGGCCGGTAAAGGTGGTACGAATAGGTGACAGTGAATCTGCCGGTACACGAAGTTGTTATAAGAGCTCCAGATCCCAACTAACTCTCGACCAATTACGTTGCCGACCCGAACCCCTATTCGTGTGTATGGGCACCCGCATCTCCATATGCGACCTGTAACTGGGGAAAGTAAGTCCGTATTCTGCACAGTCTGTGTAGATGTAAAGTCAGCAGTTTCCATGCCACACAATACTATGGGTAGGATTGTTCCATCCCGCTGTGGCTCTAGTATGTCTATCTGGCACATTTGCAAATTACTATTTTCCGCTACAGTCATTTAAAAAAATAATTTCACATGCTGTTTAATTCAACTGCTCCGGTTACTCCTACTTTTATTTGACGTTTTATTCTCTACACCAACCACTGTACAAACACCCGTATGCGCTTCGTCGATCGTTTTGCAAGTGCGGTTTGGGGGTTTTTATTGAATATACTGGGTTTTGGCAACAAGTTATTTGTCCACAAGAACGGTAGACTTGTGTGCCTTTAAAAGTGTTGAAAAAACATGACTAACTGACCACCTGGATTTAATACATAGAAATAATACGGGAACAATTGGGTAGAGTCTTGATTAATTTATGGGGAAGATTGCACTTGCAACACTCCCTTTGCTATAAATGTGCGCGTTTTTGGGCAAGTAATGTTACACTCAGAAAAATCTGCTAACTCTTAGGCAAAATTTCATCCTTTCAGATTTTTATGACACAAGAAACTAAATGACTGATTTCGTAGATGAGTATTAAGCATAAACAGCAGAAGCTGGACTGTCTCACTGAAAATGCGTTGATAAAAGACTCGGCCGACGGACATAGTCGGCATGCTGACAGTCTTGGATGCTCGGCGGTCAGTCCCGAGATATGCTAAAAATGTAACGTTTATTCACCGTATGAGCACGTTTAGTCCTTCCACAGAGAGACGGAAAAGACAGTCAATTCAGACTCCGCTCTGTTATAGCCTATTTTAGGCGGCAAAATTGCTTTGAACAGTCCAATAGGACAGAAGGTAGCCTATGGATTAAAACATCTGAATGTAACAAGCTATCAGATCTAGAAAATTCATGCACACACTTGAACACTGAATAACCTAATATTTTTAAGGATGGCATAATTTTAGCATCAGTTTATTGCCAATAGAAACGAAGAGATGTAGGCCTGTCTGACTTGTATAATTGCCTTTAGGTGTCGGCAGTCGAGGAAAAGCTTATGTAGGATTCCATAAATGGGGCACTTCAAACACTCCATCAAGATTAACAATGACAATAAACTAAATCGAAGTCAAATTGTCAAATAAGCTCGTTTAGTAAAATGCATAAAGAATAGTCATTCTGTATAGATAAAACGGTAAGATGTAGTTTGGTAGCCCCGCCCGATGGACACAATAATGTTGGGTTTGGGGTTAAGGGTCAGGGTTAGGGGTTCGGGTTGGCGGTTATGGTTATGGATTAGCGGATATGGTCAGGAGCTAGAGTTAGGGGTTAGCGCAACTATTTCTCAACTATTCAAAGTACAACCGCGCATTTCCGATAGCTTTTCTTTTACATAGAACTACCTGACCTCGTCGCCTGTGCGTCCCCCGACCCAATCTGTAATAATCACTATTACATTCGGTCCCGTATTAGAGGTGGCTAGGGTTTGTTTACTTCAGGTGGGGCTACAAAACCACATCCGACCGATAAAACAGTCTAGAAGCAAATCCCCATATCTCCGGTTTGTTTTGCCGAACAAGGTTTCCGACATAAGTAACTATCCCATGAATAAAACGTTCCACAGAATTACGATGTTTTGCAAAAGATAGTTTGTGCATATAAACTAGGCCATCGATGCCTTTCAGCTCCAATATGCTTGCGGTAATTTGAAATTCTCGATTTTTAAGAGAGATCTTTGTGGTGCCATCAACTAACATAAATCCGGAACTTTTGGTCAAGCCAACCTAGGTAAAAGTCAAGAAATCTTATTATCAGCAACGATAATTCAAGGTAGTATTTCCAATGAAAGAGTTTGGCGCAGAACAGATCAAGCAGTTACTCATGGAAAATTCGAAATCAAAATCAAAATGATCAACAGGTTTGGCTTTTAGGTCCCACAACAAATTGCGCAAAACACTATGAAGGACGCCTCTGCGTAGTCACATATCACAGGGGGACATATCATGACATGTCATATTGAGTACCATTCCCGGACGGCAACACTCGAGACCGAACGATACATTTCAAAACATACACAAACGATGATAGTTCTTTTAAGATTTTATGGGGGAAACAAGCCTCACTGTTCCAGCAGCAGTCTTTAGTAAATCACACTTAAATGACTGCTGACCGAATCATAGTATATTCAAGAGATTGACGGTGTAAAAGGGTGTATGCGCGTTTGAATGCTTAGCGGTCTACCGGATTTTCGTCCGAAAATTAGATGGAAACTTCAACGCGACAGCATCAAGCAAGGTAAACACACAAAACTTAATTTTTCTGAGCGCAAAGGGACTTTACGTAACCGACGGGATGCCAATCCAAGGGCAAACCCTAAAAGATAATGACGCTGAGAACAAATGGAGCTGGTAAGGGGATATCGTTCGCGGCGTCACCTTGAAAGTCCACTATCGTGTGCGCGCTGGAGGCACGGCGTATGCGCTTATGACAACGACAAGGGAAGATAGTGACTCGTCTATGAGACAAACAGGCTGTACACGATTTATGCCAGCTCCAAGACGGACGCAAACGAAGCCACATTCTAGGCAGAGTAGCACTGTCGAAGAGGACGAAGGGAGACTGAAGGGACAGTTTCTGACTTAATAGTTGTCGTCAGCCAGTCACGCCCAACCTCGAGGTGTGCGATCCCTAGAGCTCGATCCCAGCCTATATTAAACGCTGCTATACGGCTGCTGGCGGGACTCGAGAGAGAGAGAGAGAGTGAGAAAGTGCCCCAAGGCACAACGGGATGCGTGAGGTCCGCAACGCGATCGGTGAACGCATAACCTACAAAAGCCGAATTCTTCTGGCACCAAAAAAGAAGGGTCAGCGAGGACCGAGAGGGATGAAGAATGACGAAATGACTCACAAATCAAAAGAAATATAAAGGTCAACGAACCAGTGCAGGAGTCTACAGCTGTAAGCCTGCGAAGACTATCGCTGATCAGGGCAAACAACGTAGTCCACTGTTGGATAAACGAGAGATTTTGGAACGCTGAAGCGAACTCATTAGGGACGTCCTCAACCACTTAACTGTTAGCTACGAGTAAGCCATAAGCAGGTAACTCAAGCAGCAAGGGATGAAGATTCCAACAACCTCCCAAACCTACAGGAGACGATGATGGAGGTGCGACAACTCTAACAGGAATTGACAAACACGGTGGGTGACGACTTTGTGATTGACTACACATACTACTTTTGGGGAAATGATGACATGAATAAAAGTCGAAATGTTTGAAGTAGGCAACCAGTTTTCATCTCAGCAGACTACAGAGAAATCGGAGGTTTTGTTTAGGCCTTCGCGGACTATTCCCTTAATTGAAGGAGAAAGTCCCTCCACAAACACAATGAGAATTCGGAAACTATAGTGAAACAACGTACAGGGTCTTCAAGAGATGACACACAGTAAATGTGCTTACTCACGAAATTTTAACCTAAATTCTGCAAATCGTTTTCCATTCGAAAAAAAGCATTTAAATAAGGTTGTAAAATTAATTACTGTACTGCACAATTCTAAGATATTTCAGTAACTTCACGGTGCGAGCTTTGAACGAACTTCTTTCCGGCCGCTCGCAAAAACTAGACGCTGTAAAAAATGACCACTCAAATAGTATGAATTTTCTCGTTGATCTTCAATGCCCTTATAGTTTCGAAAACATGCATAAAAATAGTCATTCTTTTACCCAATCGATAGAGAATTACGTCTGTTTCAAATTTTATATTTGAATAGAGAGCATAATTTGGTTTTAAAATGTTTCCAATTATGAGATTTTTAAGACCGTGAGATGCCCGCTCATAAAACATCGTGTCTCCGCATTCACTAATGTTGCTCGCAAAGTTTACAATATGGCTCAAATCCACTGCTAACTTTTAATGAACTCCATGTGGTCTTCTCTTAATAGCTGGTACCCTGAGGTAACTGACATATCTTGGGATTATGCTGCAAGGTGACTAATTTTAAAACCTTACTTAAGTGATCTTTTTAAATCGAAAACCCATTTCAGAATTTCTGCCATCATTTCATGAGTCAGCTCATATATCGTATGAAAACACTCATCAAAAAGCGAAAGGTAGACGCTATACTACCTCTGTAAGTCTGCATTTGGAACTGAGATGGACTCTAGAAGATCAAGATAAAATCTACATGTGCAGATGGAGAGAGAACTACGCAATGACGTAATGCCACGCGTTACTGGCATTAAGTAAGTCATGAAAGAATTTACAATGACAAATGGTAATATACAGGATTATATACGCACTTCCAACGTCTCCAGCTTCTTGTTCTCTGCCACGCCAAAGTGTGCTTATCTCGATGAGCAATCTGGAATCAACATCAACTACTAGACTGGTGGCAGACAGCCGAGTATGACAGGTGCAGGCTGAAACAAAATTATCTAGAACTACCATTTTATTCTCCAACAACTGCGTGTTAAACATCAAAATTGGGGCTGTTTTGCGGCGGCGCGTAGACCTTCTTGCTTTCGGTTGCCTATCTCTTGAAATCAACAACGGTAAATATGACGCTGTTCCAGTGCCAAGCAGTGGTAGCTGACGAATGAGGATTGTCCGCGATAATGACTCTTTTACGGGGCTAGAACCTAGGCAGTGTACGAATGTCTGGCAAGAAAGCTAAATGATGTTTGATCAGGATGACTTATAGGCGTCCTAACACTGGGGTTCCAAAAAGAACGGACCCGATCAGCATTTTTCATTATGAAAATCTAATCCGACTGCAATGGAGCGTCTGTTGGGGCACCCGCACAGACAACTTCGACTGGGGGCGTTGCTACAGGTACTGGTAGAAAAATGGACAGAATCAACTTTGCGATGGCTCTCCCAATTTATTCAGGTGCCTTACGAAGCCGTTACACAGAGTCGACAGTCCTAGCTCGATGTCGTTAAAACCGCCGCAGTAGTCTTTGAGGACAACCGGACAAGAGAGCTCAAGATAGAACAATATTCACACGACACGGAGTTGTCACAAAGCAAGATCGCCAACAGCCATCATATCACACCGTAAAGTGACGTTTAGGACACGGATTTCCGAAGGTGGGAACCCCTAGAGCCAACACGAAGTACTCAATTTGCACATCGCAAAATACCATTCCAATTGTCCTCTCTATATTAAAATGTTCCATTACAAGTGTATTGTTTTCGGGAGTATTCGTACTTGCTGCAAATGGGACACCGCCAAGCCAAAAGAGCGCCTGCCCCCATCATCATCATCATCATCATCATCATCATCATCATCATCATCATCATCATCATCATCATCATCATCATCAGCAGCAGCAGCAGCAGCAGCAGCAGCAACACCATCAACATAAATATAACAATACAAACCCACTCCAAATGCAAACACATATTCGGATCATCCGTCGGTATGCTCGGTTACTGGCAAATGCCCTCCAGTGGTACCGCCGGATTACTGCCAGATGTACCCCCGAACACCCATAATATCCACATATGTGCTTTCACTGTCTCAGGGTATTAAAACATCACATGGGCCTATTCAGTCGTATGGGCATAAACGATAATGCTTATTAAAGCAGTACAGTCCAGGTCTACCTTGGATCACCTTGCTCTACGCGCATGTGCACGCAATGAGCGCAGTCTTTCGGTCAAACGCGCTTACAGTTTAACGATCAGAAAACACCGTATCGCGCAGCAGGGACACTCACAGACACAACGGAAAAAAAGCGACAATAGAAGGATCTCCTTCGCGCACCCGAAAATCCATCACAAGTGGTGGTGATACCCCGCACAGGATCGGCAGACGTGACGCACTGCCATAAGGAACAGAAACCTTAATTTACTGCTCCACTGGAATGTGGGGATCACGCTGAGGCAAGAGACAAGTTGGTCTCGAATGCAAAGTCGCAATCGCACAAAACCTACTGCATTGCTTTTGCCATCAACTGACAGTCACGACATTGATTGAAACTGTTGGACTTTTTCGGGTTCACTGTCACTAAGACCCGCCCGGCGCACGCCCAACGACATGCGACGTCGCCGCCATCGGCAGCATCCAGTAGGCCATACTTTCCACTTCACAATGCTGGAACACCACACTTCAGTTCCGGCTTCCTCTGTTCAGACATCAAGTCACATTCGTCTCCTCTTCAGTGGAAAACAAGGTTAAATCGTTGTGGGCGAGACTGAGGGAGTCCGACACTAGGAAGACCTCCCACAAGAAATTCAGCGCACTCCTTGCTAAAAACCTTTCACGACACGCCAATGATCGTGACTTGCGGGCCATCACCTGCCCTTCTCGGGACAGATTTTCAGGTTCCAGTGGCTTCTTCTTAATATGTCTGTTATGACATTTCCACGCAGGTGCGATGCGATTGTCGCCTGAGTGAAGCTTTGTAAATTTGTCGCGGTGAACCAGGTCCTATGCGGTCTCCCTGCAAAGCTTCGAAAAAGCTGTATTCCAGACTCTATCATCACACCTTGTCCTACCTGTTTCCACACCGGGGTCACATCCCGTAACAAGAGGGCCTCACCGTCAGCAAGCATATGGCAAACACCGCCGCCGCAGGCAGGGTTAACGCAACTTCACGTGTCAAAACACACACACTTCTCGTGTGCGGGGACATGTTCTTTGATGTATCCTGACACATGATATGTGTGGCACACTTAGACGGGCTACTGCATCTCTGTCAGACGCTGCGCCTCATGCCAGCACCATCTAGTTGGCAGGATCTAACTGTCGGCTGGTGTTTGCGATGGGGAGGAGAGGCTGAAGTCGACGCCGGGAAATCCATCACCACAGCGGAACAGGGCATGCTCCACTACGACAAGATTTAAAGTTCCTGAATCTATCTTGACACGCTAGAACGCGTGGTGTAGAATGCTGCCATCTGACGGAAAAACTCGTTCCTTCCTAACACTGATGGTCAGACTGTGATCACTTGTTAATGGGGTTTCACTGCACTTACATCCATACAAGATCGCAGTCGACCCCATAGACCGTCGATATGCGGCGTGAACCAGGTCGTGTGTGCGGCACGCGTAGATGGTCTGTTTATTTTCGTCAACCACTGGGCCCGCGTTCACCTCTGATCTCTTCGACATTGTCTTCCCGTCGGGGCAGTGGGGAGAGAGTGGGTGGTAGGTGCTTCACAAGTCTGCCTCATGACAAACTAATTCCGATGAAAATCGCCGACGTTGCATCAGGCAAGACATGGGAGGCACGTGATGAATGTCGTCTACTGTGACGGCTAAACTGTCGTGTGGCGTCATTGATCTTGTAATTAAATGCGCCCACTCTCAGCGCCGGTCCTCCTGACTCTGTCCTGTTGTAAAAAGGAAGACAGTGAAGCGGATGAAACGCAAATATG
Source organism: Spirometra erinaceieuropaei (assembly GCA_902702965.1). Taxonomy (NCBI): domain Eukaryota; kingdom Metazoa; phylum Platyhelminthes; class Cestoda; order Diphyllobothriidea; family Diphyllobothriidae; genus Spirometra; species Spirometra erinaceieuropaei. Next base: position 230,196 of record CACRXP010000633.1, on the reverse strand, counting down.
TCTCTTGAGCACTACACTGTTGGGCCCATCCTATTGTGCAGTAGAGAATTTTGTCGCTCTCAGCGGCCGAATTATCAAGTCGGCCTCCAACATAGCACTTTTTCCATCTGAATCCTGAGTTAGTTAGGGCGAGGTCGCTGATGTATTTGAAACCCTCCTCATTTTCGTACTTTATTGTTAACTGTTGATCCGCACTGACTGGCTTCATTTGTTATTCACAACCTCCGTTGGCAATGGTCTTAAATTTGGGTTTGTGTGTCCAGAACATCCGTCTTTTGAGACTTTAAGCGAGCGCTATACCATTAAGTACAAGTACGAAGACCAGGTCTGGTCTCCAAAAACACAAAATACAGGCACATCTTGAAAGCGGCGTAATAACAGGGTTTTAAGAAAACATAAGTAATTCAAAATCCTAAAAAAATACGTCCCAGATGGAGACATTTGCATTCATAATAAGAACAGTTACGGCTACGGACGGAGCCTCAGGCAAATCGGGGCAATTATGTTGCGCAATTTAACCGCACCGGATGATGGCCCTCCCACATTAGAAACACATATCTCCCGCTCTCTCTCTCCCTCTCCCTCCAGAAAAAAGATCTGCTTCACAAAGTACCGTGCAGGCAGGCACTGAATAATAAGGCTTTAAATTCAAGGTGAGCTTTCTGGACTTAAAGGGAAAGCATTCAATGGTCCCTGATGACGAAATGCACAAGTATTACTGTTTGGTTGTTGTATTTAAATAATTTAAAGCAAGCAAGGACAGCAGAATTTAATGGTACCACAAAATTCCGCGACGGCTTCTCAACTGCAGCCTGTCGTTGCATAACAAGTGAGAAAGGTACAGAGGTTTGAATTTCAACAGAGAAAAGCAATGTAAAACAGCAAGGTCAACGTATGCTGCGCGTAGACTAATCGATAAAATGGTAACTTCAAAATGTAACATAGGAATGAAAATGCGTAGGTAAACTTGCCGAGGGATTTTGAAAATCAAAAATCAAAAGGGTTCAGGACTACCAGGGCAGGCTGAGGTTGACCACGTGGTCTAACTGCTTACATAGGTCGGGTTTCTCTCGACGTACATAGGTTGCCTCCAGGTAGCGCAATAACCTTGTAGTTCGTGCTCGAACTAATACTCGAAAAGACGTTTTGGGGTCAAACGAATGGTCATTATCAAGGAGGTGTTTTGTAATAGAAGATCGTGGAGTCTTATTCTCCTGCTTTAGAAGCCATTTAGGCAGGTGCTCAACCGCTCTGGCTGCCAGTTGTCTTTGCGTTCGCCCAATGTACTTGCATCCACCAGTGCATGTAAATTCGTAAACACAATTTGACATGGCGTGCAATGGCAAGGCATCCTTCGTCCGTAGAACTTCGAAAGCCTTGGTAGGACTGCGGAAGACGAGTTCAGCTGAGTTGTAAGTTCCTTCAATAGCGCTTCTCAATCGCCGCTTGATGGTATTAGAGATGTTGTCGCCCTTAAAGGGTAAGGATATTATAACGGGCTTTTTCGGAACAGATTGCCCCGTCAATTTTGGCCGTAAAGTATTACTGAACTTTTCGATGAATCGTGTTGGATATCTGCCTGAAAAGAAAACTCTACGAGGGAGGCCCTGTATGTGGTCGAGCTGTGTGGGCTCACATAGACGAGTACAGTATCGTCTTTGGTTTGGCCTCAACGCCATGTCTTTGACAGATGCCTGGAAACTGTTCCTGTCCCATGTTGTGCAGACTTATCCTATTTAAAAGTGATTTTATTTTGTAATAAACTGTCATAATGCGAATGTATGCCGTATATACAGGTGTTCGTGTGTAATGATGGAGAAAGTTGGGTAACAGCGACCATCGTTCCTGTAACCTCCTGCGATGTTCCTTCGGCCAGTCCATGTTAGGCCGTCGGGGAATGTCGAAGTAGTGCGTGAAAGTAGGCCTGCAACCGCTGATATAGCCTGCTAAAGGTATTATTTCTAGATAACGGATTTTTTGGGTGCCATCTCCCGATTTTTATCGAAAGCTTGTTGCACTGCCCCTTCTCCATTGTTAATCTAATCTTAGGATGGAAACTGTTCATGACAAAAAGTGGGTCTTCGGCTTCATCGCCGTTATCAACAATGGCGAAGATGTCGTCTTCATATCTTTTGTAAAGTCTTTTCCTTTTCAATTTTGTTGATAACTCTTCTTCTAAGTGACCCATAAAAATGTTGGCAAGGGTTGTACTAAGTGGACTTCCCACTGCCACTCCATCAATTTGTTTGTATAGCTGTCCATTGAACAGAAATTGAACGTTTTTCGTGCAAAATTTTAACATGTTACGTAATATTTCGGGTGACAGGCGGGTTTCAGACGCATGGGCGCATATGATATCGATAGTCTCATCCAGTGGTACGTTTGTGAATAGTGATGCAACGTCCAAGGGTCTGTTTTCCACAAAGATACATGGAAAGGCCAATACCTACACTTCTTGAGCTTTGTACCGATACAACGAAAGCGAAATTTGGATCGTACTCTTTTCCAAAAAGCAAGAAAGATTTGCTCTGTTGAAACGCTGGATGATGCAATGCCTTGCCTAAAAACATTCCTGCTTAAACGGGGATATACAAAACGTTTCATCAAAAAGTTTTATTATTACCGTGCGAACAAGCGACCGAGCAGCATTTGATTAATTATAAGTGCTCTTTTGTTTTGTAATACTGTTTTAACTTGATTTTGTTCACCGGTGTCCACAATTAGACGGATGAAAGTATAATCATACTAGTAAGAGCACACAAATGCCAGCTGTGAGTAGGACATTTTTTACCGAAATATAATAGTTACCACGGTCCAGCAGCTAAGGCCACAGTAAAAAAAGTAAAAATAACAGGATAATATTTTTTATATTAAAGTCAGACAAGATATGTTAACAAAGAAATGAGAATAATAGACAAATGTATCGTGAGAAGAGTCCGTATCAATTTGGCGCATAGTGTATTCGATCACTTGCCGAAATAAGAATTCTTTTAAATACTGGTAACACATTTGATCCGCTGCAGTTAGTTGCGGAACTAATCGCTCATACCTTACAATTTATTCATCACCATTGTGAAAATTGCAAAAGGCAGACGGGAATATATAGCCGATCACAGGAATTTTATATTCGATGGGGATTATTTTCAAAATAACTGGAGATTGTAGTTCTACGTAGGTTACGTTTCACAGTCGAAGGAAACAATCTGACAGTTTGGCAGTAGCACACAAAACAAGTCATCGTACTCATGCAAACTTACAATTATGCAAAAGGCCTTCGGTGCATTGTGATTTACCTATCAGTGGCCCTAATTATTTGGGATTTATTTAAATTATCCTTCAAATATCCTTGCTTATGGTAAACAAATCAGTGTTAGATCTTTTGGTGGTTCAAAAGTTTTGGTAATGCGAATATACGCTGGACAGTTACATTTCTTGTGTGTGCCCGCAGATCTCGAATGGCCTCTCGTGTG
>CACRXP010000633.1:196375-223243 GCA_902702965.1 Spirometra erinaceieuropaei | reverse complement strand
GCCTAAAGTTTACAAAGTGCCACCGCATTTCGCCTAATCGAAAAAACAATTTTTAAAAAAACACGCTTTTGACAGCTGTTTGGTGACTAGACCCACATCAAATTAATTTGAAAAGCATACGCTGTAGCAATCCAACAAAAAATTCCAAGGAGGAATCGACTTCGGCCATTTACCAAGGGTGCGTCCCTGTGGCCATAAACAAGACCGTGCTGCATGGTTACTTAAGTAAGTTGATCGGATTACTCGTCGTTGGTTCAAAAGCCGGCTTTTACAACGAAACACAAGTTGTTTAGTTCAACAAGTTTCAGCCATTTGAAATTGTTTTTATTACCTAGCGGTTAAAAGCAATGTCATAGCAGGGCACAATGAAGGTGAGAAACTTAGCAACTTCGAAGACCTGTACAACTGTGACCACCCGAACTCGAGGTTAATTTTCTACCCAGTAACTTACGAGGTGGCTTCCTTTCGAGTAACATTTTAATGTAAAGAACGTCCAACCGTCCGTGTTAAAAAACAGTTGTGTCTTAACTTTGAAAACCAACAAAATGGGGCATATTTATGAAATAGGTTGAGATTCCGATTGACTGAATGGATTTTCCATTTGTAGCAGTCGATCAAACTTAGGAAACATCGACAAACGACTAAGAATAGGGTCGTGGTTAGACAGGATTGCTTAGGTGAGGCTGAAATTCTAAGCAGCATAAAGCCTAGTCCAAAGATATTCGACAGAAGTCAGGAAGTTAGTTTTTAATCGAACAACCTTCCTTATCCTTAAAACACTAATGCAAATAATTAAATACCATGCACATTGTCTACTACTAATTTCAATAGCCGTATAACCGCAATTGTATTTTGCGGAAAATATGCATGAACTAGTCAATTCCAGCGTACGTTTTACAGGGAATTGGGCCGTCCTCAAGCATAAACAACGAAGAGCTTTTAGGTGCCGGTTCTGAAATAATTTGCAAATCTTTCGTGCAGTCTAATATCGGAGCATTCTCAGTGCGCACTTTGGAGTTCCAGATATGATCCATGTCTACCTCAGAAGGCTTAGGTCACCGAGATCCTAAATCGTCGGCTTTTACATAATTTAATAATTTGCCGACTTTGTAAAATTGAGAGGAACTTCCTTTCACGTAAAGATGCAACGAAAACGTCATGTTTCATACTGAGCACTACAATTAAGGACGGGCACATCAATCCGCTGCAAATACCATTTAATTTAAGATGACAAACATCCTTATAAAAATGCATTATAGTTGATAGTTGTTTTCACTGTGTTAGGGGATTTAACAGACAGTTGGGCGGATGCCCAATGGAAATTCCCCACCCTAATATGCCGAATATCTCAGGATTGCTACGTGTTAATTAGTATTACAAACGTTGTTGTGAGATGTTTTCCAATCGAATCCAATTTCCAACTACAGGCAATGTTTCCTGTGTTTTGTCACTGGCACTTACACTGAGTAACCGATCTCATGAAATGTTGGCTGACATTCTGAAATGCGTTTTTGATTATGAAGGATTACTTAGGCGTGGTTTTAATAATAATTATCTAGCGGCATAATCCTATAATATTTCGGACTCGCGGGAATGGACTACTTTTCAATATCTTGCAGAACGCGCACTCAGTAAAAAGTGACTACTTAAGTAGAATGCACTTTGCATATTGATTTCGATGGCCTGGCAAATTTAAATATATTTTACAAACACCACAAAGAAAAATGTGTTTTCTTTCAGTCTTTTGATAGAGAATCACGTCGAATTTATATTTTATCCGAAAAGAAGGTGTATAACGAGGTTTTTAAAAGTTTTTAATTGTGAGATTTTTAAGACCATGCAATGCCCGTTTACACTTCATCGTACTTGTCCGTTTACCAATACTCCTTATTAAATGTACTACATTGTACGCATCCATTGCAGAATGTTATGAACTTTGCATGGTATTTTTTCAAAAGCATAGAAGAATTTTTGATTTTCTTTACGCCGAGCGCATGCACTTTATAGACTGAAATCCCTATGCGTTAGTAAAACGACTGATCGGGAATAAGAAAACTTTTTTAAAACCTAACTACACGCCCTCTTCGCGTATAAAATATAAATTTGGCGTGATTTTCTATCAAAGGGGTGAAGGAAAACATATTTTTCTTCGTGGTAGTTGTAAAATATGTTTAAATATGTCAGGCCATCAAAATCCATATACAAAGTGCATTCTACTTAAGTAGTCTTTTTTACTCAGCGCGCGTTCTGCAAGCGATTGAAAAGTAGTCCATTTCCGCGAGTCCGAAATATTATAGAATTATGCCGCAAGATAATTAGCAGTACACCCACGCCTAAGTAATCCTTCATAATCGAAACCGCATTTCAGAATATCAGACAACATTTCATGAGATCGGTCACTCAATGTATGCGTTGATGATAGTTCGACTGTCGTTGCCGACGATGTCCACTGTGTGTTCTGCAACAAGGTGAAGCAGCAACGGTGACAGGCACGTGATTTAGTCCCATCTTCTCCCCCACCTAGACCCCGTGTCAAGACAGAGTCAGGAAGACCGGAGGGGAGAAGGGCGCAGGTGGAGCCCGCACCTTGGCGCTCCCCTCCACACCCCCTGGTCCACACATCAAATAACCAGGATTTTATCCAACAACAAAAGAATGGCTGGCAGGGCCGAGGCCGTACCTAGGCGTGACGTCACACCTGGCTCGGATCCCACGGAGTGAGAGTGCCATAACGGCAAATTAAGAGGAGCCATTGAAGCCTGACTTTTAGACCACCAGTCGGCTGCTCTGCACAAACGCAAACCACTGGGCCGACTACAAGGTTCAAGTTATCCCATCAGTTGACAACCCTTTACGCCACGCCTTTTAGCGCCACGTGATAGCTTTAAGCACGTCAGATTGTTTATAGTGAGTAAAATTTGCTGGGTCGTCAACCTCACTCTCCCTTTCCATCCCCAGGCCCCAGCCAGTGTTCGAGCCGGTCATTTGACGGGCACGGGGAATGGACGCGAATACATATGATAAGGGGATTAAGGAAAACTTTATTTCACGGTCTTAGGTACTGCATTTCGGTCAGAACAACTTTTCTAATAGGAAAGCTTTGTTAATATTTCATTAAGGACTTACTCGCTTTCAGCCTGTACTGTGCATACACAGTTAATATCCACAAATTTCTCGGCGGACACTGTTTGCAAATTGTCGCGTTTTTATTTCCTCAGAGATTAACTCAAAATTTGGACATGATTAGTATAGTAAAGGTTTTAAGGCTTAGACCGAGATTGTTATGCATGAATATTTTGGCTGACGTCCATCAGCCACAGCGAGTAACCGCGTAACATTCATCCACTGCCGACATTCAGCCAATCACATGCTTTAGGGTAAGATCATTCCATACTAACAGTACAGATACTAACCAAAAAGCCCATGAACACGTGTTTTGCCGATATTCTGCCGCTGCATGACGCAAACTCGATGTATGCCTAAATTTTGAATCGTCTTCCTGGTCACATTCAACAGCGCAGAATGCAATTCCGCCATACGTGCCCAAAAAGTGAGTTGGCTTGGGCACAAATCTCGTCACAACCTAATGTAAAACTACCCTTTACTGTCTCACGTCGATCGTCTGGTTTTACTCCAAATCTACCGATCATTTAAACCTCACATACGTAGCTTTACACACGAAACTTTGGATGTCGAAGATGACTATATAACCCGTGCACAAATTCACCTTTTAATACGCTGATATATACAGATGATATACAGTTATGGCGCATTAGGTATAAGAGGCGACCTCTGAAGTAGTAAGGCGGTACGGATTAAAAGCATAGGCTTACGTACTACTCCATGCTCCATGCTCCTGTTTGAACTGGACGAAACCATTCCATAGCCGCTGCTGGGTAATTGCCTTTATTACCCTTTTCTGGCGTCCAACCATGAGAATATATGATGCTTTTTAATATACTAACACTCTCGGGGAACGATCAGACAAACGAAACAGATAAAACAACGGATCCAGCTAATTTAGAGTATATTTCTTCAAATACGAAAATTAAATTTCGCCTGGAATATAAATAAACACAAATTATTCCTTCTGATTAGATGATACTTAATAATCCTCGGACTAAGTATAAGCGGGAGCACTTTTACTATTACGAATAAAACTAAATTCAAAAAAACGGAGATTGACGAAAAAATGTCCACTTTGACAGACCGCACTGAATCCTCCGAATGAGTCACTGCTGTCCATAAGTCGGTGAAAACGGTACTAACGAAAACGACCTCCGAAAATATCACCCCTCTATTTACGCGCACATTTTAAAACTCTGTGTTTTACTAGACTGCGAATTGCTTAAGTATCGAACCTTGTCCATATAATCACACGTCATTATAAATAAATATTTTACAATATCAATATGTATTGTATAGGGGTATCATCTTTCGCTTTTGTGACTTTATAGCAAACGCTGCCACAGAGCAAATAAATAAAATGAGAATACTTTGGCTGCATGGATTTTGAACTAAGAAGCCACAACGTCGACTGAACCGCAGCAGTTAAAGAAAATTAATAGAGCGGGAATGCAGTCAGGAGTATCTTTTAAGAGGTCGATAAGAAAACTCGGATATCTTCCAAATGAAAGCACGTGACGACCGTGAAAATGAGTATTTTAGAGGATAAGCCGGTAATATTTCAATTTTGCCGGATATTTGACAAGTTATTTTTCTGATTTTCGAGAAAATAGGGAGTATCGTTAGCATTTTAGATTTATTTTCGTCGAAATACAATGGTCAAGAGCCGTACCGACAGATATTTTTACCAAATCCGGGGACTTGCAGCGTCCGCGCGGGACCACCGTAAATGCAGTTCTGTACAAAGAACGCGCAAATAAAATGACTCATTTTGGGGTAATAAAACACGGCAGAAAATAAAACAACGAAAAATAAGGCAGGAAAGTACTTACTTCACGTTGTTTAGTCCGTTTCATAAGACTGGTCACTATCGTTTCTACTCGCGGTTTGGCATCAATGTTTACGAAAAAAGCCATTAGTGTGATAAGTACAGTAGGTTTCCTTACGCATGAAACATCAGCTGACTTTCTGAAACGTGATGTCAGTAAGAAAGTATCATCCGCGTGAGTTCGTATTATTATCTACCATGCATCATAACCACGTCGGTTTGGCGTTCGCTGAAGTAAATCTGCCTTAGTAGGCGGAGTTGTCCATCGATGCAAGACGAGTTCCATTTACGTCAATCCTGGACGTAAAGCAATTCTTCGCTGGCGTTGAGTAATGTGCGACCGTCGTCTTTTCCATGTTTATGATCCGTTCGCAGTTCGTACTATCGGAAACGAAGGATCCATACTCATCTGCATATCCGCTTCCGCCTTTGTGCTGACTTAGTGTTCAGATCCTGAATGTAGAAGTGGGGACCTACGTGGACGCCTGCATTCTCCAAATTTCGAATTGCAGTCCGTCGATTTTGCTGACCATGTTGATCCTTGTTTGATCCCCACGATAAGCACCTTCAGTTTGGTAAAGATCATGGCATTGAGGAGAACTTTGCGGCCTATTTTCATCCAAGTTGTTGCTGTAAATGTCTTATTGTCTCTGACACACCTTCATTTCGTCGTAAAGTTGTCTTATCATATGCGTAAGTCACTCAGAACATCCGAATTTTTGTGTGATTCTCGCGAGTCCATCGCAACTTGCGGTACCAAAGACCTTTGCCAAATTCACGGAGTTTGTGTACTCGTCACTCCTTGTATCTTGACATTTTGCATTACAGCTAACGAATGCGAACTCTGCAATTACTATTTACCAGTGGGTCGTTCACAGAACATGCGTCCAACGTCCCAGACTTAGCATTCTTTTGACAACTAATTTCCATAACAAATTAGTTAAACACGCTAGAGATGTCAGACTCTGTGTTTGACACGGGCTCTCAACGAGAAATCACAAATTACCAAGGTGTCTCTCCCACTCATTACAAAGCCAAGGCTTAACTAATGGAAATCGACCTAAATGTACATAATTTTTTGAAAATCCCATTATCCACTTCTGCCCATTGTATTTGTTGTGGGCGTTGGAAAGATTGTCCCTGAATATCTCACCAGAAGCAGCTATGCGACTGCGCATGTTGACAACCGTCCTGGTTAACCTCCTCGGCAAAAACCATCCCTAGTCAGTGCACGGTTTGCGTTGATTTTGTTGCCTGTAAACATTCGGTTATGGTCCACTTAAAAATGAAAGTTTGCTTCTGGCCATGCTTGAACTGTCGGGTTTCCATATTTAACCACGTTAGTCAGATTTTTTTTGTATAGTCGTTTAAGATGAATTCATATAATACGGAAAAGGATTGTACGGCTATGCACGTTAGGGCTATTTCCTTATTTTTACGATTAAGCTAACGGAAACGCTGGATATTCCAATTTCTCTAAGAATATCGGTCTCATGTTCGTAAAACATGAGTGTAAAAACTGAAAGGCGTCCTTTTTTCTGCAGTTTTTACTTGGCTATTCTGATCTTACTTCACTGTGTAAGTTATACTTCTTCAGATGAGAAATCTATAAAAATAACCTGAGCACGCCAACTTGTATTGCGGCTTGAATGCAAAATACAAGTTAAATTTAGAACCTTTATAACGATTTTCGACCTCCTAATATTGCTTGAATAAATAAGAAATTCGTATGCTGTATTAGGCAAAAACTGTGTAATGCTTACTGTTTAAACTAATCAGAGGCACTAGGTGTCAGATTTTCAGTTTGGTGGCTAACAATTAGTTAACATAATCACGTTTCATTAGAATTTACTAATACATCAAAGAGTACTGAGTACTTTTACTCGAACAATTGGACCTGAAGCGCAGTGTTCATCGAGGACGTTGGTGGTGGCCGAAACTCGCGTGCAAACTTCAGTAGGAAAAGCCCATTTCCGCGGAACAAGTCTTACGCTTTAATTTAACACTGGTGAATTGCAGTCATCAGCACCTGACGAAGAAGCCAAAAGGCCGGAATTTTTGGCAAAAACACGTGGAGGAATAAAAACACCTTCGACCGAGCAAAGTTATTGTGATAATTACTCCGGATAAAGGAACAGGGCATCGCAATAATGGACAGATCAAACCACCTAATGAAAATACAGTTTTTATTGTCAGGACAGAAGATATTCACGAAAACAGTCAGGGAAAAAAATTGCACGGACGGAGTGGAGGCGCAACTGGCCAACTGCCTAAGAAGAATCCGCAAGGCAGATTTCATATGCGACCGTGAACTTGAAGGCCTTTACCCTGTTGGTCTACCAAAAACCCACAAAGACAATCTATTAGTTCTTTCGATCGCGAACATACCAACTCTCCGTATCATGTAATAGCGAAATGGTTAGCGGAAAAACTCAAGCTTCACACTATCACCTAGCACCATATGACTATCGGGATACCTTCAAAGTCGTTGATAAGGCAAAAGATCTGAGCATATGCGGAATGGCGATGCTTTCGCTAGATGACCCATCAATCTTCACAAACGTCGAGGTCACAGGGACAGCCAATTATATCTGTAAAGACCAATCAGCAAAAAATAAGAAAACTGACGAAGTCTCTTAAGAAATCACTATAAAGATGCACAATAAATTTGCAAGTCATATTTGACAACCAGCTACATAGACAACTAGACGGCGTTACTCGCGGTTCGCACCTTGGTCCCCTTTTAGCCGATGTCTTCATTGGTACGTTAGAGAACTGCCAACTTAACGACCAGATTAATAGGCCAATGCATTGTCGCTACGCTAGTGACATCGGTGAGGTTTGATTCTGCAGTCCCACTTCACAGATAACCTATGGATAGCCTCCTAACACAACTTTAAGAGATGCGAGTACACCGACTTCCCAAATATTATGTGTTTGCACCTTCCTTACCATTTTCATCCTGCGAGTGACTGTGCCATGGGGAGGGGGGAGGAGTGCGTATACGCCAGCCCCACTCACACCAGGTATTAGTTCACACACGCCTGCCTGCGCGTGCTTCGAGCCCTGCTTGCACCCTCTTTATTATGCTAATATAGCGAGTGGCTAAGTAGGTTTGCTAATGAAATTGTTCGGATTGATTGGAACTCCGTCGGTTGAATTACAATGGTCATGCACTGCGAAATGCCACGCGGTTCCCTCCGTGGTCTTCCAGTTGTGATTGTACCCTCCACACTTCGGGGTTGGGTATGCCCGGCTGACGACGGCTAACAAGCCCAAAATGGCCATTCCAGTCTCCCTTGTCTTTGTCAGTAATACCATTCTGCCTGTACCCTCCTTATTCTACTAATCCAGCGAGTGGCTGTGTCGCGGAGAGTGTGTGTACACGCCACCTGCATATGCTTCCCTACGCGTGCTTTGAGCTCTGATTGCGTTTCGTTTCCGTTCGTAATCCACCGTGTTGCTAAATTAGGCATGTTAAATAAAACTGTCTTAGGAAGCTAACCGTTCGGTATCAGTTATTTGGGGCTGCAGAACCAACCTCGCCTTACCCTTGCAGACACCAACATAGAGGCTTTTGTAAGTGCTGTAAATCAGGCATATCCGTCGACAAAGTTTGCGTTGGAAGTGGGAATCGCGGGTTCGCTCATTTTCTTGAAGTCTTTCTTAACGGAAGAACTGACGATAGAGTTCGAAGAAGCGTTTATCAGAAGAAACCTTGGTCTGGACAATATACGAACTTCAGCAGTTTCGTATCCCTCCAAAGAAACGTAATCCAGTCCACTCTTTGAAAGGGCTAGGAAAAGTTTTACTACAGACACCAGCGAAGATTAACATAGAAAGATGCAGAACCTGTTCCCCGCGAACGTGTATGAAAGCCGGTCTTGTGCACAGGCTGTACGCCTCCTGTGGCTAAAGTCTGTCTAATTGTAAGCAGTCTCCCTCCCCCATAAGCCTCGCTGCGTCTTTACTCAATGTCACTTACTACCTCACACTATCCCTATTTCCACACCTGTATGAAAAGACGAACTCTATCACTCAGAAGTTCTATTTGCGCCGCACCCGCGTCAATAATGCATTGAAAGCACGCAAATGCTCGCTAGCTTGTCTTTTACATTCTTCTATGGGAGTTTTTGCAATTCAAGAAATATATTAGCTACAGAGAGGCCAACATGCAATCACGAAACAATTACGAATTGGTCTGGACTGATATTAAAAGTATATGATTTCCTAATCCCATACGAAAGCTCTCACAAAACTGCACAGTTTAGGAGCAATTTATGGCTTTTTATTTTTTAAGATACTGCGATCGAGCTATCGCCCAGAAGGTGGGTTAAATTATAAGAAGGAGAGTTAAATCATGAAATGTCAACCGAAATTTCGAAATGCGTTTTCGTTTTGAAAAGATTATCTAAGTATGGTTGTACAATTAATCAACATCCAGCATAATACTATAATAATCCATTAACCTGAGAATGCCTTCTTTCGAACAAACTTATTTTCGACTGCATTAAGGGAGATAATTCTGCAAAAATGACTACTTAAGTAGCATGCAATTTTCTCATTGATTTTCGATGCCCCTGAGAATTTCATTTTATTTCATAGAGAACATGTATACAAATATTCATTCTTTTACTCATTCGGTAGAAAATCTCGTCTTCGTCCAATTGTATACTCAAAGGAATAGTATAATTCAGTATTAAAAAAACTTTTCTAATTCCCGAATAATTTTAACCCGACCTGCTGTTATACTTGCACTCAGGGTTCCACAACAAAGAACCGTACATTTTCCGTATATGGAAAACCACACGTTTCTCTACAGTATTAGGAGGAGATCATATTGGAATCATAACATTTAGCCGTGGACTTGGGCAATATTGTTAACTTTACCAACTATATTGGTAAATGCAGACAAACGTTTTATGAACGGCCATTTAACGGTATTAAAAGTCTTACAATTAGAAACTTTATTTCGAATCCGAATTATAATCCTCCTTTGAGTACAAAGTTGAAAGAAGACGTAATTTTCTACTGAATAAATAAAAAATGATTATTTTTGCATTTTTTCATCAAACACAATTCAACTTTCAGTAGCATCGAAAACCAATGAGAATATTGCGTGCTATTTAAGTAGACCTTTTTGGCAGAGTTAAATCTCTGCACGCAGTCTGAAATAAATTCGTTCGAAAGAAGGCATTCTCAGGTTAATGGATTATTATAGAATTATGCTGGATGCTGATTAATTTTACAACCATACTTAATTAATCTTTTCACAACGAGAATGCATTTCAAAATTTCGGCCGACAATTCATGAGTTAACCCACTTACTGTAGTGTACGACTAGATACAAATACTCCGAATGGAATCAGCAGCCACTCCGTGGCATGATGTAAAATCTGTGTGAAGACCCTCTAGGAAGACTGGAACACTCCAGCACTCTACAAACGATGCACGCATGCTCAAGACTTCAATCTTCACTTCACTATGAGCGGCTGCCCTGGAATTTTCGCTAACCAAAAGCTGAATGCTATGTCAGAGGTAAGTAGTGATAGGTAGCCTGTGGGGGTCTTGACATACAACGAAGAGAAATCAGACACACAAGAAGCGTATATCAGCTGAACTTGGCCATCGCTTGCCAACGCTACATTTCTGAACCAGTTTGGCGTGGATGAGTGCTCAGCCATAGACCGCGGCTTCGTGAGTCGTAAATACTCACTCAGTCAAGCTTGTCAAGCAGCCTATGAATTATCGACAGAAATGAAGGACAATTAAACTGCAGATAACAGCAGTGATTAGGTATCGCACACAGCGTCTCTCCAGCCGAACACCCGTCAGTTCAACCGTCGGTTTCGACGGTGTCCGCCGTGTGCTCTATAGAAGGGTGGGAGCAGGGACGGTGCCTTGGCGTTACACTCCACAGCCCCTGGTTCACGCAGCAAATAGGCAGGTTTTTGATTATCAACAACATTGGGGGTATGGCAGAGGTCCAAGTGTGCGCGACGTACGCCGGAAACAGGGTCCGCCACCGCAACCCGAAATGTTGTCATTTGTCATAGCGCGCAAATCCGATAACGCCTGCCAGGATCCGGTATGGCCCCCGTGTTGGTCCAGCGCATCTACAACGTAGCTCGTTTGGGGAGCACTGCCGAACACCCACCAAAATATCGAATCGAGGGCGGTAGACGTTGCGAACGGACTTTGTTCAGTAGGAATTCTTACAGGCTCCAGCAAGTGCGGGACTGATGTCAGATTTGTTCACCAAATCGGTCAGTATTAGTCTGAAATGAGGGTAAATACAGGACTGCCGGCTCCAATAATAATCCTACAAAATAACAGTATTCTGATCATGTAGTAAGTAGTACGTTTAGCAACCATACAAATGCCTTACATTACTGGGAACACAGGCGGAAGTGCAAGGTTAAGGCACATATTTTGGTAGGCTACGCGGTTGCAGAGAAGAGTTGAGAGGTGCTTCCCCGTGTTCCTTTTTAAGACATTGGTTTTATAAATGGTTTTATTTCCGGCAATGCCCTTTGTAGCAATAGAATTCGACTTTAGAAATGGTGCCAGTTTTAACTTAGGTTTTACCAGGTCTCAAAGCTAAATAATTTAAAAAAGACAAATAACAAATGCTACCATGAGTGTTGGCTTTCCCAAATTGCATGTTGAGTTAAATAAACCTTTCGCATGCCCTCTGTATAATTTTTGCATGCAAATTTTGTTCATAAGGCATCAAAACGTCTTTTATTCAAGTTGAAGAAAACTCATTTGGCAGACTTACGTTTATAACTATCCCTTGTCGGGCTTATACAATAGCACATGTGCAGTAGGTGTGCCCTCATGAAATGTTAACCGAAATTTTAAAATGCGTTTCCTGATTAAAAATATTACATAAGTAGGACTGTCATGTCAATTATTGTGTCGAATGGGGCCAAGGTATTTCAATCACGTCAGGACATCGGCTCTTGAATGTGCTTCTTATCGACCGACTGCATAGTATTTATTCTTCTAAAACAATCGCTTAAGTAGTACAAACTTTCCCCCTTAAGTTGCATCGCTCATATAAATTTATACAAATTTTACAGAAAACATGAACAAAAATACTATTTCCTCTACTCACGAGAAAGTAAATAAAGTCTTAAAATCTTTGAAATGTTTGAGCCGGAACTGCGTTATTCTTCCCTTCAGGCTTTTCAAACTGCAAGCTGTATACTATTCATGTAGAAAAGGTCATATTCTTCTATACGCCATCAGGGATAATTCATGTAGGACTCATAAAATTTTGCATGGATGTGGGCTATGTGGTCCACTTTAGAGACGGCCTCAACAAACATCCTGATGCGATGCTGTGTCATCGGACATTCCATGGTCTTGTAGAATCTTACACTGCGAAGTTTTATAAAACCAAAAGACAATTTTCGTTTATTATAAAATTTTAAGACGTAATTAGCCACGGAATAAGCAAGCGAATTAATATTTTATACATGATTTCTAAAAAATATAACTCAATTTACATAAGGGCACAAATAATTCACGCAAAAAATTGCACTATTTAGGTAGTCATTTTTACGGAATGTAGTTCATTCAGGTGGTTTGTAAATAGCTCGTTCAAAAGCCGATATCCGCACGTGACTGAAATTACAACCAGGTGATTAACATGACGATCCAAAATAAGTAGCCGTCCCGAATTGAAAATTCATTTCGGAATTTCGGCCAACACGTAATGAGATAACATATCTACTGTAAGTTGCGAAAGAGCAAACACTGACAACAACCCTTGTACAGAAATAGTGGTCAGGAATTTGTGGGTGCTCAGAGACACGTCAGAACCAGGGATACTTGAAGTTTAATTCTATTAGGCGCATGAAAAGGAGAATCTGACAGTGAGTAATGTTTATGTTTCATCGCTCTAACTTGACATGGCAAAATACGCGTACGAATATGCTTTAACTTAACTTGGGTCAGGGAAGCTTTATGGTCTAAACCAGCGTCTTCTGAGAGCACAGGACTGGCAGCCACCCCTGACAGCGCAAGTATCCTTTGGTTTCGCTGGCGCCTTAAAGATGAGCCGCAATGCCGAATTGACGTCTACCCAGTGACCGCTGTCGACCAAGTGAGCCATAACTTCACTATAGACAGACTTTCTGTGCTTTGGTAGACGCCTTGTCATTTGGCCAGTATGACCTGTCCGGCAGAATCCGTGACCGTCTTCCGTTATGAGGGATCGTAAAGACAGATAAGGGGAAACAACTTGGTGTGGCGGACGAAATAGCAGTCGGTGGACACCCAGACTTATTGCTGGTGCCTTGTTGTATGATTGTCAGAAGGAAAACTGTGCATATGACTTCCTCGTCTCTAAATATGGGTAAACAAAGCAACTACTCGATATGACAGACCTCTAATAAACTCCTATCGGCGAACGCCTTCTCTCCTTCTGATATGTCACCTGGAAATTGCATTTTCACCACGACAGCACTGACGCCAAGTTGAAGGAAACATATGCACGGATATCATATACCTAATTTAATAAATATCTTCATCGGAAGAATTTAAATAGTGAGAAAATAGACAGATAAATCCCATAACTGAAATCAAAAATGAAAACTTTGACGTCGCAATTGAGTGAGCTATAATAACACGCACTATATTTTCAGGTTTTGCTACTTCCTATATTTACAAGAGTGTGTTGCCGAGCAATATTTTATGAGACGAAAAAGACCGTTAATATTTAATAGGTTTAAAAAAACTCGGTCCGCAAATCGACAGCTTGAAGAATGAGACACGAGCACTGGGGCAAGAACTTTATTAGGCTGACGTTTCGGATTCCAGCTTGCATCCATCATTAGAGACAACAGCAGACACGCGTGATTCACGCACAAGGACTGCAGTATTTATAGGATGCAGTCGTCATGCTATCGCACACCTATGAACAATCACGGCTCCCCCTTTATCCGGGATCGTAGCACCTGGTGTGCTAATTGTTTGATGGCCAAAATTAACGTCGTTAATTGCTGCAATCTCATAATATGCGTTGGATGTTGGTGTGATGATTGCTCTTCCATCTGACGCGCTGACCCGGGTGTTGGGAAGAGTGTTCACCTGCGCGCTCTCCGCGTGGCCAATTACTCCGCCTAGACGAAGTTTCAGCACCGAGTATGCAAAGGGGAAGTACATTGCACTTGTTAATAGACTGGGGGCCAGTAAACCATGACTCAAGCAGCTCCCGGCTCACGCGGTTGTCACCTCTTACGAGAATTTCGGCCTCGTCAAATTTGAATGTTTGGCCGGAAGCCGTCGAATGAGCCGCAACTTGAGAGCTGGCGTCATTTTTCCGCTCCGCTGCAGCGTGTTCAGCCATTCTCGTTCGGACCTGCCTTCCGGTTTCTCCGACGTAGTTGCGCTGTCCGCAACTGCATTAGATCCGATAAACGACTCCAGACGTTTCTTGCCGTGGCAGTGGGTCTTTCGGTTTTATTAACTGACGCCTGATGGTTGCTTCCGGTCTGTGTGCAACTCCAACCCCAAGTGGTGCGAGAAGGCGGCCGACAGTTTCCACAACGTTCTTAACATACGGAAGCGCCCGCCAAGATTTGGTGTCCGTGCGGTTAGGCCTTTCGTCCCTTTTGCGTATGCACCGGTTGGCAAAGTTGCGTGGATAGCCATTGGCTTTGAATACCCGTCGTAGGTATTGTAGTTCGGCAATCTTTTCTTCCGGCTAACTGCAGTGCGTTTCGACACGCCGATAGAGGGTCCTTACACAAATGCGTTTGTGGCTGATTGGGTGGTTGCAGTTGAAGTTCAGTACATGCATCGTATTTGTCGCTTTACTGAACACTGGTCTTTAGTCCCCCACAATCCTTGCGGCATACGAGGACATCCAGGAAGGCCAGTTAGTTATTCTCTTCCTCCTCCAGCGTAAATTGAATGTCCGGGAAGTCGGCGTACGTGATGAAATTACAGCAATTAACGACGTGAATGTCGGCCATCAAACAATTAGCGCACCAAGTGCAACAATCCCGGATAAAGGGGGAGCCGTGAATGTTCATAGGTGTGCGGTATCATGGCGAATGCATCCTATAAATACTGCAGCCCCTGTGCGTGAATCACCCGTATCTGCTGTTGTCTCTAATGATGGATTCAAACAGGAATCCGAAACGTCAGCCTTATAAAGCTCTTGTCCCAGTGTTCGTGTCTCCTTCTTCAAGACTAATTCCTGGGACTCGTCGCTTCTATTAACAAATCGAATGCTCTGTTTTGCCCACTAACGTTAATATATTTTATCTTGAATCTTTCCATAATTTATCAGGTAGATGTTTTGAAATTCGGGAATATCAGTGCATCGAATACGAGTTTAACTTTGTTACGCTGCTGTCGGTAAATGAAGCAAAAGTCAAACAAATAAGTTTGATTTCCCCCCCCCCTTTATGTGTTCGCTGGTAGCATTCTGATTATTTAATTTCCGTGCGGTGGTTTCGTGCAAATATCTTAACTGTGTAGTCATCTGGGCTCTTGGTTTATAGACCACTTACAGTTTATGTTCTAACTCATTAAATATTAAGCAAAATACCGAAATGAGTTTTCATATCAAAAAAATTACTCAATTAGTTTTGTGATGTTAACTTCCTTGCAGCATAATCCCAAGACATTTCCGTTACTATGGAATGCGGACTTTTGAACAAACTTCTTTACAACCGCCAGCAGAAAATACACTACGAAAAATGACTACTTAATTAGTGCAGTTCAGAAGAGCATTTGACTAGCATAGGCGTACTTTTGACAAATTCTCATCTGACCTGTACATTTATTTGCGAACGAGGTACAAACTGAGACATGTAAGCGATAAGAGCAGTGGATTACAGTTCGTCTTTTTATAGGAGCGGGTGGAAGAGGAAGCAGTAAGGGACTGTGAGGATTAGGTAAAGCCTCATTGACTTTCGATGCCCCTGTAACTTCAAATATTTTTCCTAGAAAACATTCATAAGAGTATTCGTTGTTTATTCATTTAGCCGAGAATTACGTCCTCTTAAAATTTTATACTTGGGGAAAGGATTTGATTCGTTTCAAAAAACCTTTCAAACTCCTTAATAATTTTGAATTCGACCTGGCGCTACACTTGCAACCAAGGTTTTCAAACTGCCAGCCGTATATTTTTCGTATGCGGAAAATCGTTGATTCCTTTATTCTATTACGAGAAAACTATATGGGTTCATAAAATTTAGCAGTGGATATGGGCCATATTGTAAACATTACGAGCAACAAGGGCTTTATTCGCCTGACGTTTCGGACTCTCACTTAAATCCATCATCAGAGACAGTGGCAGAAAAGGGTGACTTGTGCACAGGAAATCGCAGTATTTGTAGGATGCAGTCGCTATGCTACCGCATACCTATAGCAATTAACCGCGCTCCCCTTCGTCCAGGATGGGTGCCCGCTGTTGCGATAATTGCTCGATGGCCGGCATGATTGTTAATCGCCGAAATGTCATCACCCGTGTTAGATGCTGGCGTGTTGATTGCTCGGTCATCTGGCTCACCGGCCTGCGCGCTCCCCGAGTGATCAATTATATTGGCTGGCCTATGCCTCAGCACGGAATATGGAGTGGGGAGCGCGCTTAATTGCTATAGGTATGCGGTAGCATAGCGACTGCATCCTATAAATACTGTGATTTGCTGAGCAGACGTCACCCTTTTCTGCCACTGTCTCTGATGATGGATTCAAGTGAGAGTTCGAAACGTCAGGCGAATAAAGCCCTTGTTCCAGCGATCGCTTCTTCTTCTGATCAATTAGTTCCTGGAACTCGCATCTTCGCTTCAATCGGCAATTACGAGCAACGCTAGTATATGCAAGGACACAAGTTTTATGAAGGCCCATTTCATGGTCTTTTAATATCTCCCCATTACAAACTGTTTTTTTTAAAATCAAATTCTACCCTTTTATCAAGTAGAAAATTAAAATGTGTGCCTATCTACTAAAAGAGTGAAATAATGAATACTTTTGTGAACGGTTTCTATGATATATATATATATTTGAATGTGTAAGGTCATCGAAAATCCATGAGAAAAATTCATATTACCTAAGTAGTCATTTTTACAAACTGTAGTTTCTGCAGGTGGCTGGGAAGAAGGTTTCTCAAAAGCCGGCATTCCGACGTAACAGTAATATATCGGGATTATGCTGCGTGATAATTGTTATAAAAGCCAAGGTTAAGTACTATTTCTGAGTTAAAAACCCAGTTCAAAATTTTGGTTCATGTTTCATGAATTAGTAAATCTACTGTACCTAGCAGAATTGGTGCAAAAACAATCTGTTTGATAAGTAGTCACTAGATGGTCAATCCGTTCCTCTTCAACTGCGCTTTAAAGCCCTTTTGATGACTGTTTGAAATCTTTCTTATTTGCCGTAATTTTAAAATTCATCTGATTCAGATATCTATTTGTCCAACCACAAATACTGTCTCTAGATGCGAAAAGAGTTCTCTCACTTAATCTTAGTTTTTTCATGAAAAACATAAGTTGTTTGCGACGTCTTTGTACTCGTGACGCAATTGTTTTTATCAAAGTATTGATTTTGTTGGCAAATATCCCAAACATTTTTATTATATCTGCGTTTGCAAAAGTCACGTCCATTATATGGTCATATTAAACATTATTGCAGGAAAGAAGTAAGGTATAATGCTTGCTCAATGCTTATACTGGGTAAAAACAGTAGTCAACATAGTAAATTAAACAAAGGAATTCTTACGGCAAGTTTTTAACTAGGTGTCAGAGTAGCCAAAAGATATCCTTTACGACCTCCAGTCAAGATCGTTAGAAAAATCCTGACATTCCACCTTAAAGTTTTGTCCCTTTGCAATATTATTAGAATCGACCAGAATTAGCCGCACCTCATTTGTCTTGTATTGCATTATCCACCACGATGGACAGCTGATTATACACTTTTAGGTAGGTTTGGGTGGGGCTAGAAAGCATGCTTGGAGATTAAAGAACTTTTTGTTTACATTGCAGTGGTAAATGTTTTACTTTTTCATGCCCTTGAAAAATTTGGTCGTGTAACCTTACAGCTCATAGTATTAAACAGATGGATTTCTTTTTAATTACTAAGGATATGGTCGGTAATCGTGCACCGCTCCTTGGTGCTGTTATATTAAAGTACCAAAAATAAAAATAGAAGAAGGGAGGACAACGGCAAAATACTAAAATGACGAATAACATAGGGATGAATGAAGTCGACATTGTCGTGCGAATTATACCGGTGGGATGGAGTGTTGACGGTGACAAGGATTGAGGTTGGAGCGTTAAGGTTACGGTTAAAGTTAAAACACGAGAAAAATCCCATCTGGAATTTGACGCCTCTAGAATTTGGGAGGGCTTTTATTCCCTCGTTTAGTCCATTTATGTAATCTTACGTCCTAGAATGAAGTTAATATGTCAAAAACCTTTTTTTCTTATAAATAGGGGTTTTATGAGGTAATATAAATATCCCGCAAGAAGCCAAGAGACAAACTACCACCGATTGTGCATTTTGATGCTTGAAAACATGGCACGGAACTGTGGGCAAGTTAGTTATTAATAAGGCGTAATTAGGCGCCAAAAGCAAGACCATACAAACCAATTAGGAAGTACTTCCCGATTTAAATGATTAATCCAAAACGCCTTTATATTCGTAACACAAACATCAGAGTCTTACAAAATAGAGAATAGTCCAAATATATTAGACTGATATTTCTTGCTTAAGATTAAAAGGCATGATTATCAACTAATGAGAACCTGGACGGGCAAAACATGTTAATGTCCTTTCTGGCTTAACAATGCAGCAATGGTATTAAGCTGAAAATACCTTAGATCTGCCGTCCCAGTGATCGTGCCTTCGTCTTTTTCTAAACAAGAACCTGGGATGCGCATATCCTCGTCTTTACAATGGTATTTTTGTGATTGCATCTCTTAATCGTATTCCAGTTAATTAGTCGTTGACTGACCTCTCGAAAAGTGGTCTCGTGAAAACATCGAATTGTCTAGCACTTGGTCCTTGAAATCAAACAACATTTTCCGCATCGACGTTTGCTAAATGTTACGTAGCAAACACTCTTGATGTGAATTCAAACAACAGACAGTCGGATAGCTGCCATATTGTACATTACATTAACTTTCGGACGATAGTTAATATAAGGGTCTGCTTAAACATCGCTATACCTGCTTTGTCCCATTTACTCAGTTGTTTGCACGACATTTAATAATGCACCTAAAGAAGCAATAGTAGTTAATTTACACAAATTTGACGTTTGCGATATTTATGCTATTGTTGAGATCAGGTGGTGAGAGTAAGTGCGCTGAACTCTACAACCACCAGTTCGAATCCCAAGTAGTAAGGAGAAGACGAAAGACACCAGAATGAAGGGTTTATTGTGCACAGAACCCGGAGTTGTCCTCTCAGGCGACAGTGGCCACTGGCGAAGCCAGGGCTGGTGTTGACTGCGTCCAGTCAGGCCTTGAGAGTCCCTGAGATAATGGTGGCAGCCGCTTTTGTAGGCTCGTGGGCCAAGCTCAAGTGGTGTCCAGTCAGCGTGTGTCGCATTGGCCGAGGGGTGGTGTCCCAGTGGCTTGTTTTGCTTGTTGCAGGGGCTGGCGCGTTCAAGTGGCCGCATGGGCAACTGCGACTGCGCGGACGCAGGTATGCCCGAGCTGTTGGTCGTGTGACTTCAGGTCAGCTCGTCTAGGATTGCTCTCTGCAAGGGGTGAATGTCCTTGAGGCAGCGAGGTCTTGAACAATGACGCCGGGCCAGTCATAATGGCTGGCTGCCACACTACGTCCAACAAATTGTTTGTCCCAAGGAATCACGCAGTATTGCCTTTATTATTATTATTCTATAAACAGTTTATCTTCGGCATATGGTTTGCATGACCTCAATTTCTCGTAGCTATTTCCAAGATTGGACCGTTCGACAAATTAGATTTCTTACTGTAAATTTACCACCGTTGCATTATGATGGCAAACAGTTTAACTTTACTGCACATGGAAAAATCTATATCAGTCTTTTTCAACTGATATCGTCCATCTTGTCGAACAGAAAGAAGGTCGATTGGACCAAAAAACTATTTCCACTCGTCGTTTGTATGAACTTGACGGAAACGAATGGAAGGAGAATGTTGAAGACCACGGAAAAAATTCAAGGGGTTGAATTTATTTTGCAAAGGAAATAAATGTCGCTAGTAACGATTATCGATTACTTATATGGTGCCTGAAAGCTGTACACATGTGCACATATATTTGCAGCTTAAGCTGGCGTTTCATGCAGATTCATGCATTGAAAAATGACTATGGAATTAAAAGGGTGTAATTTTTCTTTCCGAAAACGGGCGTGTAGGCGTAAGTGTAAAACCCAATATGTGTCGTTTGCGCACAAAGTGCACATTTTTCAAAATTCTGTGCTTCTGATAGCATACTTTTAGGGAAACAGTTGCCATTTTTAATTTTCCACCTATTTGCATATTTGGATGTTTGCGTCATTTGGAAGACTGTTTATAAGGCTGAATTTTTGTGCGATTAAAAGGCAATTCCGTCTAAAGTAGAGCACTTGGATGGAATTTTTCAGTGAAAGGAAGATAATTCTATATAGCAGTAAAAGTCTTAGATTTTACTGAGGAACTGTCGAGAAAAGACAAAAATGACGGCATCATTACCACAAGTTTCAAAAAGATTATCGTGTCAACTTTTCTTTATCATACCTAGTGGTCTTTTTTACTCTTGCGCAGAGGGGGATGATTAAAAACGGAAATATCACTAATATATGGGGACGCAAAATTGGATGTTTTCTAGATGGTTGCCGGTTTAACATCTTCATAACTTTTGGTTTGTTTTTTTTATTAAATCTGACTACAATAAACATAAGGATGAAAAAAACCTCACTATTTCGAAAAACTTTGTTTCTACGTAAGCCAGCAACTAAATAAATTATATCCATGGACAGTTAAAGGATGCTAGAAAATATTTTTTAGTTCTTGCATCAGGAATCTTTGGTTATTATGAATATGACTATTTGAATAGCATTTTCAAGGCGTCATTAAATGCGAGGCCAAGAAGTTAAAGTGCGGGCAGATAAATCAATAAGTTCAGAAAATTCAGATTATCTCGCTAAATTATGGCAGTAAAAGAGTGGTTCTCAGTAGGTTCACATTCAAGTAGGTTTTTTAACAAAAACCAATGGGAATAGAATCGAGGGCTGTTGCGCAACATCATACTAAGTCATTAACTGAAACCCAACAAACTTCCATCTGATTTGAAATCTTCCTAGGAAGCCTTAAATGCCAAAAACCACTTCTTAGGTGGTAAATATTTTTCACTTAATTTTCAAGACACGAGAAAGCAGGCCTGCATGTTTATGATAAAGTAGAACGAAGGTGGAGACTTTGAGTATTTCAAGTTCACGACGTATGATGCATCTGTGTACTTTGTATGAATGACCGCAGTTTGCATGGCCAACCATAAGACAACGCTGGAGATGAAACGACAGAATTCATGCATACGATTTTCCTTACGGAGCTGGCCGGGTATTTCGTTAAGTTCCTTCTGGCCACGCGCTTATTTCTTCCCCGTCGTTCGCAAATATTGCTCAAGGCCAAATAATTTTAACCTCGAACAGGTGGTTTTACCCTCAATTCAACGACTGGGAAAGTTTCAGTTGGGGCAAGGGCGGTTATGGCTAGAGTTGGGATAAAGAGAACTAAAGTTATGGTTAAAATTAGAGTAAGGATATGAGAATAAGTACTGCTGAAATTTTGAACAAAACCACTTTTACTAGTGGAGGTTAATACGTTTACGTCTGACCTCTTTATAATACTATTTCTACTAAAACATTAGCATGAAAAATGAAGAAATTGCGGCAGATTCTAAAAATACAGAAGGTTTTTTTATTTTATGCAAGTAACTTGCCTTCTGTTAAAGGATTACAAGATGAAAGTGATCCGCCAATTGCGTTGTGTTTATTATTAATATAAAGTACATTGGGACATTTTAAGGGTACAGTTACTTTCAGCAATAAGGATATTGATGCGATTGGTTGTCTGTCGTCAGGTTTGATGTTCTCTCTATGTGGCAGCTATTTCGGTTATTACCGCAGACTGTTTTTGATGTATTTTTATGATACAGAGTTCTTAAAACTGTTACATTCTGAAGGCTGCCAACGTGGTCAGCTCCGCTTGCGTTTTCGATAATAAGGAAATCTCATGAAAATAAATATCCTTCCAAACGGGAAGAGGGCGGCTAACAATCTACTTTCGACGGAATTAAAATTCTTCGCCATTGTTTGAATAAAAGACCTTCTACAACGAATTTTACAGGCGAATGCTGAATTACTTGATTATTTCTCTAATGAGGGCCTCGCATGACCTGAGAAAAATTTCGTTGTGATGCTGTTGTGATGATTTCTATCACTTAAATTCTGCCAGAGGATATTAAAACGACCTTCCGAAATGGCAGTAAATAAGTGCATATGCACACGCCTGTAACTCGAAATTTCGCCTTCATAGCAGTAAATCTGGCATAGGCCAAACATCAGAAGTTAACGCGATATATATTTAAGAAGGTCAATTCACGGCGTTAGTTCTCTATGAACACCTGCATATCAATAGGAGTTAGTATTGTGATATAACGAATGATCATCTAGTAAACCACAAACTGTACTCAACCACAAAAATTGTCCAATTTTTTAAAGAAGTGAGCTCTTTGAGTATTCACGACCTGGTTGTTCCCAAATACCACTGCCTACGTTACATCGACAAAGCCTTAAATTCCAACCACACGGAAGTCGTTCGCCTCCATTCGTCTATCTCAAATAAATGCTTGCACGCGCGTTTAAAAAAGTCGGCCTGAGTGGCTGATACGGACTTTGGTGTGAATGTGAGAAAACATCACGTTTCACATGAAAACGCTCCGGGGTTCTTAAATAAATTTTGTCAGAGACATTCATGGCAGAGAATGACATCTAAACGCAACCGGTTGGGTGAGTAATTATCATATGGCCTTACGCGATCTCGCACTTTGCTTCCGAACGCGTGATAGCCATTTTCGTGAGTGCGGTTGGTGCTAGAGCGTAATGTGTATCCTAATGCTAGGTTTAAACCCCTTTACATGGAACAGTTTAATTAAATGGCATACGATTGGAAACAGATGTGGAATGTAATTTCAATTTATTATGAGTTAGGAGGGAGAGTAGGCGGGCGCTGTAATAACTTGATTATTGCTCTGAGCTTTCAAACTCGTGCAGGTGTTCAACGTCATAGATGACGGCAACATCAGAACGGGCGTCGGTCATAAGGGATATTGCTCAAATCAACGGTCAGTGACGCAGGTCTGGTGGGAACTACACGGGGCTCTGTGCGTCGGCTCCAGATCGATAAATCGATTGACTGAGTTCCCATCCGAGGCCCATACTTCAACCAATTCTCGCCTCCCTTCCGGCGTGGACGACTATTTCGGCGGCTGAAAAGGTTAACTCAAGACTTGTTATTTAGATGACGGCAGCCACTTACGATTTTTCGTTGCCCCATTGAAAACTCGGTCAAGGTTCGCATATGCGCGATCCGAGCACACATTTAGTTAGTCTTGTGTAATCGTAAGGGAAGTTTAGACACGGGATTCGATATACAACTTCAGACTGATCCTTGAAAATAAGGCCGTCTCTGATTATTCAGATAGCCCAAGCTTTTGGATTAAAATGCTTCTACCTTTTGAATTCCATGTATTTTTGATTACTTCCTTTGCTTGTAAAAAAAATCCCGTATACGTTACAACTCCCCAATCATTGAAAAAAGTAAGTAGGCACAGGTCCGATGCGAAAAGATCATTTAAAAGAATCTCAGAGGGTTTTTTGTGAAATTCAAAGTTTTTGGTTGGTATCCCTTTGATCAAATCTGCCAAAAATCGGGTAGAAGTGAGTATTAAATTTTTATGCGGGTTTTACATTGATCGAGAATATTAATGACAAAGGCGGTGATAAAGAAATCTTCAAGAAAACTTCTTATCCTGCTGGCTGTCAACACTCATTTCGGTTTTGCGCCAAAACGAGAAGCCTATTTTGTCTTTCAAAAATTGTGGATTTTCGCTGATACAACCGGCGTTTTAATTCTGTGCCCAATGTTTGCTGGTACTACCTCTGAGATGGTATCATTAGGGTAAGAGCTGGTGTCAAGTGCATGATTGACAATTGGATCAGTAGTAAACCATACGTGTACTTGGTAGAGCCCGCCAAAAAGCTTCAGTAGATTTGACGTTTTCAAGAGCATAATAGCACGGTAGATGGAAAGTGAAATAAAGGAATTAACCTTGGAACCCAAAACCAATGCCAAAAGTGACCGTTGTACTTACAGGAATTTTCCAATGAGCGTTGGTGACTAGTGGTAAAACGCTGCGCACAACCGTATTTTAAATAAGCTGAGAAAATAGGCCTTAATAATTAGTTCCTTGACTGCATGTAGCTCAATCAATGTCTTCTGAAGACATTCGTAACGTTTCCAGACGATTATCTAAGGGCTGTGGTGTTGGATGTTGCTTCTTTCTCAGAAAGAATATTATTCAGTCTACAGGAAGCTGGGACTTGTTAAAATTCAATTTTTGAAAGACAAAATAGATTTTATTCGACGGTTTTTATTTGTTTACTAATAATCAGCTGAAATTTATACTATTTTCTTCCTGGCTTCCCAGCCTATTCTTCAAAGTGTTTGTCTTTGCACTGCCGCAAAGAGTTATTCCGCTGTTTTTAACCAATCAAAATATACTACGTGCAAATGAACGGCTTCCCAAGATGGCTTTAGGGCTAATGTGCAATAAGTTTATGGGGAAGCACAAAACAGAGTTAACGCCAATTCCAAGCTTATCCTGTAGTAGCTTCGGGCATTTGCAAAGAACGTTCGACTAGGTAATGTGCATAGGGGTGCTTTGTCAATAAGGACATTTTTGACGTGTTTCCTATACAATGCACAATTGACCATACCGTCGAGCATGTTAGAAATAATACGTTGTTTTTATAAAATGCATACAACTATCAGTTCGAAATTGCTCAAAAAAACTGTTAAACCTATCTGCCATTCACCACCCTGTCTTCACTGGTTTTTTTGCCCGTCGTTTCAAGCTAACATGCATATGCTTGTCTTTCAAAAATGGTCTAAGTGTCAGCTAGAAGATGAGGATGCCTATAAATTAGGACACCGAAGGTGAGCGGAAACTGAACAATTACCGCAGCTCCGTACTCCAGCTTTATATGTCCGCTTATAGGATGGACATGATTATAAAGAAATCTCGCACCGAACGTTTAGGGGAATTCACTTTTGTTTCAAGTAAAAACTTTGCCTCTCTAATAAGTGAATTGCAACGTCGTAAAGAATTCATGGACATGAACGGTTAACATCTTTACCAAATGACCGGAAAAAACGGTAAATACCTGTTTTTTGAAACGATAGTCATATACTCCTTTGAGATCACAAAAACACCTTTAGAAAAAACGTTGTTAAAGTTTATTTGAGAAGTAAACAGTACTCTCTACGAGCGCTGAATTTTTGCTTTTTATGTATCTAACAAGATTTGATGTCGCCAGTTAATTTAAATGTCATTGGAGATGTCGCCATGCTAAAACCTAACTGGCTGCTCTTCCTATTTTGAAATATCGAAGTACACTTAGTACGTAGTAATTAGCAGCGCATTTGGCAGTTAAGATATAAAAGCGCGAATATTTCCATAAGATCCTCCTCTATTCCGATTTCTGTTTGTGCGTAACCCGCAACTGGTGCATTGTGTAGTGTTCCAATGCTCCATGAAATCTTGCCTTGTTAAGATGTCAAAAGCCTTCCTGGAAAAGGGGTTTCACCTTTGTATTCCAAGTTTAATCGACAATTTTTGATCGGACGTTTGAAGAGCAAGTACTCCGAATGGCGCACGATCGTTTCAGCCGAACAGCCTGCTAGATGCCGATACCCCGATACCCTGGGTATATACTCTATGCGCATAAATTAGAAATGGCTGCAAGTACAGATATTACTTCCGCCGAATTCTGTCTCGAATTCCCAGGAAAACGTTATACTTGGTTTAGGACTATTTATACGTAGTCCACAACAAGATACTCCTGGAACCAAGAAACTAAGTTGCCATTTGGAATCTAAATTTCCTGTGGAAAAGTTTTGTACTCGTAGGAAATCTTTTATGCATTATCAGGGCTATACAGCACGGAAAACATTGTCATTTTGTGGGGTATTGGACGTGGAATAGGGAACTAAATTATTTTTGTCGCTGGCGCCTTCCGCATCAGTGCCAGATGGATCACATGATCCGTTAGGTCCTACAATTTTTCGCCTCCGTTACTTAGTAGTCATTGTTGACAAGGGATCACTCTTCGCCTTTAAACGACCTGTCGAAGTTGGAATCATCAGACTGGACACCTCAAACAAAAGTGACTGCGTAAGATATAAACGAAACTTAGCTAATTAAGCAAATCGTCTTGCGTAATCGCTTTGAGGAAAGAGACGGAATCATTAAATGCAAGTCAAGTAATTAATGACAGTCGAGTCATAAATTCCTGATCCATGGACTTTTATATGGATCAAAACAATGTACAATTTAAAGGTGCCGATGTGAAAACCTAGCACCAGTAGGCAATTAATCCTCAATGTTAACTCTTACGGTTAAGACCATTCAAAATCAGATTGACCTAGTTTCAAAGCTTACACCACGAAAGCCAATTAGTAATTTTGACAGACTGGACAAAAATATACTGTCATTAGACATTTAGAGCCCTCTGTCTGAGCGAAAGTTGGGCGAAACCATTAAGACATTGTACAACTTATACTAGGTGCATCGAATAAGCGTATTGACAGAAAAAGAGACGAAAGCAAAGGTGACAAATTATGCGCATTTGCTACGTACCACACTGA
>CACRXP010000633.1:114018-139117 GCA_902702965.1 Spirometra erinaceieuropaei | reverse complement strand
TTCCCCCAACTTGTTCAATCGGGCAAGCACAGAAATTCATTCTGTCTCTGGTTTACCTGCCAATTATTATGTTGATTATCCATCCTTATGACTGACATTATGAGTGGGGGATTTTGCAGAACGCTTCAAATTTTCTGTGTCAAGTGTTTCTTGTGGCAGCAACTCAGAAGTTCCCATCCCAACATTGTCTTCGAATCCAACATATTAGACACGGGGTTTAGGAGTCATGGGCAGTCAGTGACTGACCTCACTAAATTTTGACTGAAATTCTGAAATGCGTTTTCGAATAGGAATGATTACCTGACTGGAGTTGCAACGTTATTTTGCTTGTGGCATAATCCCGAAGTATTTCAAGCACCTCAGGGTATTGGCTTTTGAATGCACTTCTTGTCGGCGCCTGTAAAAAACCGTACCCCGTGAAAAATGAACGATTGATTTGCTTTTCTTTATCGATTTTCAAGTCTCTTGTAAAACTAAAAATATTCGATAGGAAACATGCACAAAAATATTCGTTATTGTATTCATTCCGTAGCAAATCAGGCGTTCTTCAACCTTTTACCCGAAAAAGGTATATCTTGTTTTCAAAACAATGGTAATTACGACACTTTTAAAAACATGTAATGTCCATTCGAATAGCATGGTATCTGCCAATAGAAGCGAAGAGACGAGTCCCAGGAAGTAGTCTTGAAGAAGGCGATCGTGTCTCCTTCTTCAAGCATGGTATTTGTCTGTTTAATGATGCTTTTCAGTAAGTGCACGACATAATTCACATTAGTTGCCACATTTTATGAGCCGCATGTGTTATTTTCTTAAGAACACGGACGAATGTGTTTTTACCATACAGAAAATGCACAACCTGCAGACTAAAGACCCTAAGTCAAAATGCAACGAATGATCGAGTTCAAGACTATTCGGAATAGGAAACAATTTTGGAAACCAATAAATATCCTTTGGTTGACGAGAAATTGTGGTGAACGCATCATTTTCTACCAAATCAGCACTAGAAATTGTATTTTTGGAGGTGTCCTAAACATGTTCGAATTTGCATGAACGCTGAAAATCGATGGAAAAAATGCATGCTGCTTATGTAGTCACTTTTCACTGAGTACGGATTTTGCAGGTGGCCCAAAAGAAACGAACGCAAAGGATAACATTTTGCGTGTCTAAACTATTCCGGAGATTATACCAAAGGATTGTCAATTTTGCAACCCCGCTTAACAAACCCTTCCCAATCGAATACACATTTCAGAGTTTCAGCAAACAGTTCATGTATGACTGGCCCGATTTCAGGACAGACTGCTCATCCTACTACAGTTTTCCAATTCAACACAAGAAACCTGAGGCTTATAAGCTATGTATGACTTACCTGGTTTTGGGACAAAAATAAGTCCTTCTGCTTCTTCGGTGTCTCTGGCTCAAACTCCAGTGGCTGCTCTTTAAATGAGGGGTGAGCACTAATCGTGTGATAAACTAAAGTAGGCAGGTCGGCTTATGTGTTGTCGTCTTTTCTCAGCCCTGGACCGCTAAAAGCAGGACACTATTTAACACCAAGCCAGCCTGCTTAATCCTTATTTAAGCGCCTCCATCTGTTTATGGAAAGTTGAAGATGATAAATAGCCCCAAAATGATGGTGGTTATTTCAGTCTGTTTTTTATTTGCCGTGTATCAATTAAAAAATAAAATCTGCACGTTGACTGGGCTGGAAAACTTTTGACAGTTTACTAAATTAACTGGCCAGATTTATTGCCTAAGTGCATGCTGCAGGAGTTGTTGTCGGAAGACAGCAGATAAACTCGTTGTAATTGATAACCCTTGAGGGCGTATCAGAAGGAAAAAGACTTTTCTCTGGAGAGGTTTACTAACTGGTTGGCGTTTCATATTCTCATTGTCAGATGTTGCATTTGATTTGCCGTTTGTTTGAATGTAGCTTCTTTCCGTTGAGTCGCATGTGGTTCCAGTCTCACTCGTAATGTCCACAGTCGCCGAAACGGAGAAATATCTAGCGTGCAACTGATTCTTGAGGAAACATATGCAGTGACGGATAGGAGACCTTCCGTGACAAAACATGTGTTGGGACGGTCGACTTCATTGCTTAATTTGGGCAGGTATTTCAATGGTGCAGAATCACTCGGTAGTCAAAAGACCCACTCGGATAACGGATTGTTTAACCGCTACTGTAAAACTGCCATCACTGGTGGCTGCATCTCTCGGCGCCGAAAAAAATCGTAGCCCTTTCGAGCGGCCCACATTAATGTAGGCTAAGGAGTACAATCTTTCGCATAACACGGGACTCAAAGTAGAACAAAGCTCTTATCTAGACAACAGTCATTGAAGCGGCTATAAAACAGTCAAATACCCCCCCTCCCCCGGGTGGAGCATCCTAAAACATGTACTGTCTCAAAAACCTTTTGATTATGAGGCTTACGTCTGCGATTATGATCTGTCTATCCGAACAGTTATTGAATCGACTCGACAATGTCAGTTTTTACTAGGTGCAAGGATGTTTTTTGTCGGTTTCACCGAATTTGCGAGACCAACCTCTGGTCTACCGAGTGAAGAGCAGAGTGAGTACGACAGTCAGCCAGCAATGTAAACGCATACCAAAATCACGGGGTGTTGGTCTTCGACAGGATCACTCTGTAAGAATCGCAAGTTTCTAAGTTGTTTTCTGGGGTTGTCCACTAAAATCCAATATGTAGGGAATGGGTTAGATCGCAGCTCGTAGTCAGACACAATGAGTTGATGCTGTGGACGATCTGACCCTTACCGAGGAAGCTTGTTGTCAGTAGGTGTTTCTACCGAGTTAGGCAGTTCGCCGGTTTTCCCCAGGTTGTTGGGCTTAGCGAGGATTAGGGTTAGGCTGCGGATCAAGTTTTAGGGTTAAGGTTAGGGTTTGCGTTTTGGGGTTAGGTTTTAGTGTTAAGGTTAGCGTTAGGTTTAAGGGTTAATTTTAAGGTTTCAGTTTAGGATTAGGGTTGAAATTTTTGAGTTAAGGTTATGGCTTTAGGGTGAGCTTTTAGG
This sequence comes from Spirometra erinaceieuropaei, assembly GCA_902702965.1. NCBI lineage: Eukaryota > Metazoa > Platyhelminthes > Cestoda > Diphyllobothriidea > Diphyllobothriidae > Spirometra > Spirometra erinaceieuropaei. Next base: position 136,096 of record CACRXP010000633.1, on the reverse strand, counting down.
ATTGAGGTTAGTATTTCGTTTTAGGGTTAAGGTTAGGACTGGGGTTTAGGGTTAAGTTTAGGGCTCTATGGTTAAGTCTAGGGTTAGGTTTGTGGTTATGGTTAGGGTTAGGTTTTAGGGTTAGGATTTAGGATTAAGGCTGGGGCTGGGGTTTAGGCCTAGGGTCAAGGTTAGTGCCAGGGTTTATGGTTAGGTTTAGGAGTTTAGGGTTAGGCTCTATGTTCAGAGTTATATTTTAGGGCTAGGGTTGGGGTTTCTTTGTTAGATTTTACGGTTACGGTTAGGGTTAGTGTTATGGTTTTGCGGTTAGAATTAAGGTTTTAGTGTTCGGTTAGCTTCCCCATTCCGGGCTACGAACTGCAATCTGAGCTGGGTATGATCTGAATATAAACTTTGATTTAAAGTGCATTATATCGATGAGGCCTTTGCTGTCACGAATCGAACCCATACTTTGTTCTGGATTGAACAACTGAAGTCGACTCTTTCGCTGTTAGACCTGGACAGGCCGCTTACATTTCACGCTCCTTTCTCCGCAAAAAGGGAAGCTGACCGGCGGGAACTATTTACAGGAGGCCGAAAAGGCGCTGCAGATGCTGGGTTACTAGGGCAAACGACAATCTAACAGTGATCAGTGACGGGGTCTACAAATGCCTTACAAGTTGGAGGCAACTTGGACTTTTGTGTGAAGTTCCTTATTTTAAGGTTGACTTGTGTTTCACCCGCTTCGCTCTCTTCTTACTCAAAGCCAAGACAGCTGGAAGTGGGAGTGGGGAGCGGTGGCAGTGGATGCGACACACGACAGTTAGATCGTCGAAACTGACGATGCGTACCGTGCGCTACAGAGTTAGGTGCAGCAGGCACGGTGACGTGCGGGTGAGTTAGTTTATAGTGATGGTAGACTTTCGCAGTCCCTTCCGCACTCTCTCCTCCCCCACCTGAACCCGGTGTCATGACAGCGTCAAGAACACCGGAGACGGAGGGCGCAAGTGGATGGCACGGTTGTCCGCAAGGCAACGAATAGCGTAAAGGTATCGCTTTATTCTAGCGTCTTCAGCCGGTTTATCTGTTAGCGGTAGAGCACCGCATGGAGAACGACGCGAGTGTATGTTCGCTTAATGACCAGATACTGATTTTTGTTAACTTCAAGGGGCTGTTCATCTGAATTCTCTGACTCTTCGGTAGTACTCACTGTCTGTACATCATCCAAATCCGGTTCCGGTTCTTTCGCTTTCGCATCGACTTCAAAATGAGGTTCTGGGGGCTCCGACACTTGCATGCTGGAGGCCGTGCCTGTCAGGGACGCGGTTGTGCTCCCTCCGTTCTTCGAGGACAACCTGAGGATAACCGTCCCTGGTTTGACCGTGATGCGAAACAGTACTTCATCGTACGTTACCTCCTTATAGAATGCCACTCCTGGGTATTTCATGGTAATATTCATAGAGGATGGTGTGTAGCTTTTCTGAAAAAGCCGTTCCACCTGTCTGGCATCTGCTCCACCATTTCTTACTTTAAGATCAGCCAGCACAAATTCTTGCTTCTCGGTATTGTCAAAGTGTTGACAAACAACGTACAGCAAAGTACGTGCTGATTCGGACAACAGTGGAGGGGCCATCTTTCATGGCCCGCCACGAATTCGCTGTGGTCAGCAAGCGTGCACAGTGGCAGTGCTTCTGACACACGAAAGTTAGACCGTCGCTGCTGGGGATGCGCACAGTGCACTACACATCTAGGCGCAACAGACACAGTGATGTGCGCGTGAGTTAGTTTATAGTGCCAGTAGACTTGCGCTGCATCTACCACACTCTCTCCTCCTCCCCTTACCTGGACCCAGTGTCAAGACAGAGTCAAGAAGACTGGAGACGGAGAAGGGCGCAGGTGGACGGCATGGTCGAGTCCGCACCTTGGCGCTCTGCTCCATACCCCATGGTCCGCACAGCAAATGACCAGGATTTTAACCAACTACAACAATGTGGATGGCCGCACGACGCCTGTCGGCAGCTGCGTCCGCAACCGCACTCCGAGATTTTGGCACTGGTTATGGAGCGAATTCCGCTAACCCCTGTCAGGATCCGATATGGTCCCCGTGTTGGTCACGCGCATCTGCCACGTGGCCCGTTTGGGTGGGGGGGGGAAACACACACACAACTTGAATTTTAAATTCCATTATACTAGGCGCTACTTGCGGGAGTAGCTCGGACTTCACTTCACTGTGAGTGTCACAAAAGCCACACCAAGCAGAAGTCACTCCAGCCTAAAACGCTCTCAAAGTGAAAATCTTGCTGTTCCCTCAGCTGTATGCCCTCCGACCCATAACTTTGAAAGCCTCATGAGGGGTGGTTATAACGGACATTAACTGAGGGCCTACTTTACTTTGTTTTCCCTTTACACGTTAATAGACTGTCCGAACCTTGCAGCTGGCAGGTTGCTGTGGCTGGACTTGACATCCGTCTCTAGTGACGCGTTTTACTTTCGCGCATACAAGTGAATAATATAGTTCCTCCGTCATTACCAGTGTTGGCACACATTCCTATAAGATCGGTGCGTGAGAGATTTGTGGTCGTGACCGATGATGTGCACAATGTGGTCTACAGTAGGGTGCGATCAGGGACGGTGAATAGCGCCTGATTTAGTTCAACTTGGTGGCAGACTTGCGCGAGTATCTACCGCATTATCTTCTTCTCTCTGGTGTCTAGACAGAGTCAAGAAGACCGGAGGCAGGAAAAGGAGGAGGTGACAGGCACGGCGAAAATCCGCACCTAGACGTACCACCACAGCCCCTCTAGTCTACAATGTACACTTATTCGACGTCATGGATACCGATTGGTGCGGAGTGAATTGGCAACTGGACCTGCCAGCACGCCCTAGATGCTGGCATTTGTTATGGTTCCGCATTCCCTATGAAGCCTGCCAAACTCTGACCTAGCCCCTTTGTTGGTTTAGTGCATTTACCGCGCGGTCCGTTTTAGGAACGAGGTATGCTTATAGAATCGATAAATCGACAGGACGATTGAATGCGTGGGGAGAGGGAAGTTGAATAATGAGTGACATTACAGTGATTGTTGTCGTCTATTAACATATGACCCGGTAGGTCTGTAATGTGACTGAATTTTGGAGCCCACTGTTAGCCTCGGAAGTCGTGTGGGATGGTTGTTGGTCGGCATCTCAGACACTGACTTTTCAGTCACAGTGAGACGGATCCGCAAGTGTTCGATATAGCCAATGCTTGATTGGAATGTACAATCACAGCAGAAACGAATTGGTTTTGCTGGTGTTTGTCCTTTGTGTCCTGACAGCATTCCAGCAGTGACTACGAAGGCGTAAAATCATGTAGAAAGGAGAAAGGAAATAGCTGTTAACGTACACATTTGGGAGGTTGTCCTTAGGGGTGATAGTGGTAGTGCGTTTTGCAGATTGTTTGTTGGTGAAACCAAAGTTGATAAAAAGGTCAAACAGGTCCTTGCAAGTGCATTGATAGGGGAAAAATATTGACAGGATTTTGGCGTCGGTGCGATACTCGACGTCATCCCAATCTCACGTACACTTCTTTTATTATATCTGGTGATTCTGTTTAGGCGTTTTAAAGGCACGTGGGTATTTTGGGTGTACACCAATGGGGTCCAAATAATGTCCCTTTTTCAAACAGTATGTCTGCGATTATGCATGGGTTTATCACTAATCCCCATCACTCGATCACCTAACCATAATTATATCCGCCACGGTATAACACAAAATCTCAGAATTCCAATCACCTCCATGAGCTGACTGATCGAAATCCGCTCCAGTTACTTGTTATCAGATGCAAGTTGATATGTATTTTCCACAAGCTTTGATAGATCGTTAGAGTTTCGTCAGAATGACAGCCCTGCCACTGTTTCTGCATCGAAAGTTCCCATCTGTCAACGGTCTGACCGGCTTTTCTGGTTTGAGTTTCGACTTTACTGTCGACTCTACTAGTTCGTGAGATGATGTTGCCCGAGCAAAGGTTTCCATAAATTCAGTGCACTCGATAATTATTCGGTTGATGAGGATAATCGTTTTCCCCGTTAATCCGAAATTTCCGCGCCGATATGCGATTAGGCCCTCGCTCTACCGCATGTCTGCTTCAATTGTAGGTTCAGTGCACGGCACTTCGCCTAAAAAGTTGTGTTTACTGCGTTGCATGATTCACAATACTGACAGCACAGTATATAGCTATAAAAGTCCGGACATCTTTTTTTTCTAGTGGACTTATTCCAAGTTAAGACATTGATGTCTGAAGAGATTAAAAAGTGGTTTCCTTATTTCGGGGCATTGCAAAGCTTGTACAAGGCGCATGCCAAGTAGATTCCCAATTGTTCGGAAGTTTGTTGATGCCTGGTCGATCCTCTCTGTTTACGTCCATTGGTTTTGTGGAGAGCATGATGCTGGAGAGGGTTGGTGAAATGACGCAGTTTTACTTTGTTCCTATTGGTACCGTGAAGGTCCCCAGTGTGGATAAGCTGCCTGTCGTGCTTTACACCATTGCCTGTGTTCCTAGAACGGACCAGGCAGCAGATGGGCTGGATCAACACGAGGGCTAGATGGGAGTCCGGCAGGCGTTATCCGGAGTGCACACACACAACAAATGCCAACATTCGGGGTGCGGTAACAGGCTCTGTTTCCGGCTCACCTTGAGCCAATTGGGATCCCTGCCGTCTTCCCCATTATTCTTGCGGGTTAAAATGCTAGCTAAGTGTTTGTTGTGGACCAGGGGGCATAGTGTTACGCCTAGGTGCGGGCTTTACCCTGTCGTCCACCTGCGCCCTCCCCCTCGACCGGTCTGCTTGACTATGTCTTGAGACCGGGTCCAAGGGGGGGGGGAGAAGGAGAGAGTAGAGTGGATGTGACGAAAGTCCACCAACACTACAAACTAATTCACGCGCAAATCATCGTCCACACTCTGACCCTGCCGTTGAGCACACAATGGACACTGTCGAATTCGACGAACTATCTCATTATCGCCATCATTGAACTGTCTATCCATTGTCGTCAGTCTTTCAAAATCTTAATTTCCCCATCGTTTTCCAAAAGCCGTTTAGTTTATTTTGTCAGAGCCCTTGATGAAGCTTTCGACGGTGGTCGTAGAATCTGATCCTCATTTCTTAATACATTTATCTGCGGTTGCGGACTGCAGAAATTTGGTATGTGTTTCTGAACTTTGCCTTGTTCCTAGAAGGAGTGACTGCTTAGATGTTTGCTTTGCGCGATTGAGGAACAAGCGAACATAACGATTGTTTCGGTTTTTGCCTATTACTATTAAATTGCTGTTGGTTAAAATGGTTTTGCCCTTAAAATATCATAGAAATTTATCCTTGTTCTCCTATTTACTGGACCAGTGAGGTAAGTTTATTTTCGGTTTAAGGACCATAGCCTTCTTAGTTTTCGGCAAGAATTGTGTTCGCGCCCAGAACATTTGTCATCGACCACCTGCTACACCGTATTATCCGTCTTATGCAAGTACCAATATCGATCGTCACTTGAAGAAGTCTGATAATGATCTTATCGCATGTCATATCTGATTTGGTTGAGTATGCACCAATGAATTATGCTCACTAGGCCAGTATGGGATTAACTTCTTCTCTTTCAGCATATTTGTTCCACCCGATACGGGTCCCGTGGACGGAGAGAAGCTCGTAATTTCATCGCATTCTACTTGTCCTTGGACGTCAATTTCCTGTGTATCTAATGAGCTATTTGTAATTCCTACAGTCTTTATCGGTTCTGATGATGGTGTCGGAGGAATGCAACTTTCTTTTCGTCTGTGTTATTGTTCAGGTGGATAATTCATAGATGTTTTGGCAGATTTTGAATAATTCATATTGACCCAACTGTGAAAAACTCGACGCCTCGGTGGGATTCGAACGTACACAGTAAGGGGAAGGCTTTAGTACAGCCAGCGCTCTAACCACTTGAGCTACGAGGCCCCGCCGGACGACGCGAGTTTAATCACATTTGGGTCAAGTTATCCACCCAATCTACTGCAACGTGTAGATGGTGTAGATTTGGGTTATTCTTCAGAATGCAATCATCCCATTTCGTCATTTCTACTATTAAAACCGCCCCAACGTTTCAACGTGTGGGTCCAGCGAATCCGGTGGCAGTGGTGTTAACGACTTTTGGCCGTCTCTGCCAAAAAGGCCCCGCGTCTTCATCCCCCATAACTTTCCCACATTCTAGGTTAATGTTTATTTTGCTGGGGGGAGGATCCTCGACCGCGTTCAGTCCGTGTTTAGTTTCGCTGTCACCACTTTCCGCGGAGGCGGTCTTCGCGATCCTATTTGCAAATGCATTTTTAAGACGACAAGACACCGATCGGTCGGCCATGCTGTAATCAGCCTGGCATTTACCACGAGTACATCAGAGATATGGAAACTGTCGAACAAGCTGTTCAACAGTTACCACTGACGAGACCGGAGGTAGATCCAAAAGGAGGTCTGTGAATGATAGGGCAGGAGGGTTGAGGTCTGCGCAGGTCTTCAGTAAAAGGAATCCGCTTCCCCTGCAATGGTCTCCGTCATGGTGTATTCAGAGTCTGTTTGCACTTTTTTAGTTATCGAGGGAAAGAAGTTTGTCCACCCTAGGTACAAACGTGAAGCTGGCGTACGGGGCAGTATAGAACTTCTCTTTCGCGTAACTACTGTCTAGCACTGTACGGGACAAAATTGAGTGAGATGGAGCAGTGGTTGATTTGATGAGGGGAGGAGGGGACGGTTTCTTACCAATGTCGTTTCTGTTGCTGAAGGCGCTCTTTCTAGTGACGACTGTGCCGGAAAGGAATGTAATTCCAACCCACACAATGGTAAGGATAGAGTATGTAACCCACTTGAGCGGTTTTTCAAAAATTTACCCTTTACCTTCCCCCAGTAAGTGTGGTGCGGTCCAAAGGCACAAGGGGACTAGTGAGTCCCGTAGCGGAATCTGTGCGCGCCCCCCACCGTTGTATATCCTCGATCACAACTGACAGCACAACGAGCTCGTGGCTCAATATGTTGTATTTCTAACCAGCAGGCCGCGGGATCAATACCCAGGTGTTCAACACTTCGGGGTTAGGTATGGCTGGCCATACCAGTCTCGACTGTCTATGTCAATAACGCTATTCTGTGGTACATAACGGTTTGTCTGACAAAAGGTCGGCAGGTAAATCATGCAATAGGCGGATTTTGATCTTCACTTGCAAAGTCAAAGTTACCCGGATCGGGCAAAAGATTAGGGTTAGGGATACGGTTGGATATAGGGTTAGTATTAGGAGTCGGGTTATTCCTAAGGCTGAGGTTGTCAGGCTTGGATCATAGTCTGCATTTGCATTTACGGTTGAGGATAGGGTTGGGGTTAATAATTAGGGTTAGGAGTGTGTGCTAGGGTTTTGCGGTTTGAGTTAGGGATTTAATACCCAGAGTTAAAGTTTCGTCTACGTTAGAGTTTTCCCCAAATACGTGGGGATAAATGCTAGGCTTACCCATTACAGCCATGCTCATGGTTGGCTCTAGGGTTCAGGTTTTCGGGGGATTAGATGCCATACCCTCGCCCACATGCTTTAGCTGTCATTGATCGAAGAAGCATATCTCCTTGAGTGTGGCGTTCTCGACTTTGTAATGAGACATTTCTCAAAAAATCAGGACAGCCCTTCCATTTGGTCAGTTGACTGTTGGATTACGTAAAAATAATTGGCATTCCAAGTCGTCAGAGGGATGTTGATTAATCTGGTTGAGAGTGTAAGATGTGTAAGCAGGGATTATTGTTTCGCGAAGTCTCCCGACTACATGGCGCGAGCCACGGCCATTTTATAGGCGGTTTGGCTGCAGACACACCTAAGGCACTTTACCTAGTTCCTGAACTGGGGCCCCGAATAGTACTGCTAAGACGTTCCATACGACCGCAGAGTTACATCAAGGCTTACGCTGTTGGGTTGGTGGTTTAATGTTGTGTTTCGACCCTGCAGCAGGCAGTTTGGATTTGGAGTGGGGATTTATGGCCCACTGAATTATATTCATTCTGAATAAAATCCCTGTCTCAGTCTTCCGTTACAGGACTGATTGCTTCACAGTGGCTGAAACAGACGTTGCGTACGTACTTTCGTTCTGAAGAAACAGCCTCGCCAGTCCGCCGGCCGAAGTGACTCCCTGAGTGTGGTGGCTGAGGGAGAGAATAGGTTCGTGGAGCCGCAGATCGGGGCTGAGCATCAGTCGGGTAGCAGTCAGAAGAACAACCGTGAAGCGGCCTCGGAAACCCTACACCTTATGTAGAACCGAGATGCACCACTATCGCAAAACAATCGGCGCTAGGTACGCATTCTCAGTCTAACAAATGTGACTGAGGACATAGACGCCGGTACACGAGCACCAACCGCCATAAAACAAAATCCAGCAGAAGAGAAAGGGTAAGATCCTATTTTCTAGGGTTAGGGGTTTGGGGGTTAGTGTTTAACCCTCTATTACAACCGCTCCAGTTTAGCAGGCGACTGGGTCTTGTTTACTGCAGGTGCGGCTATGAAATAAGACCCGATCAAAAAAAGCAGCACAATTTTTATTTAAATATTTGCCCATATCATAGGCAAGGATGCGATTGCCTCTGAAGCTTGAAATGCTTCGTCGTCTTTTTGCACTGGTAAAGGACAGACAATATCAACGTCAAAAAGTTGCTAACCAACGATAAAACACTTGTTGCTTTCAGACGTTTTTTTTACAAAATTGCCGATCTATGCGCATATTTATTGGATTACAGCAAATTGATGGCCAAATGTCGTTGCGAACCCCTCTCGCGAAAGTGCCGTAAAGCTATTTCTAGAGGACAGAATCTGGAGTGTGAGTAAGAAAGAATGATAGCGAATGTAGTTTAAGAAATCGAAGACTGAATCTTTTGGCACCCAGTTTACTGAATCTCAACGATTCATTTTACAAATTCCTAGATGAAATTAATTTACCGCTGACGGGTCGGGTTTGCTATGTCTTTAAGTGGGCAAGAATGCTCCCGTACATGGCAAATATGGTTACCACGGAACGCCATATTAGCCTAATTCGGGCGTCATAATTCAAAGAATTTTATGCAAATACCTTCCCAGCCTCCAGTATTATTTAGTCATGAAGAGTGGCCCTCTTATGCGCGCATTTCATCTGCACATGACACATGCCTGAACAATTTTCTAATGTCTACGCGCCGTTTAAAATGATAATGACCTCCAAATCATACGGCATGCATTTTCTGAAAAAAAGCAAGCTCACAGCTTTTGGATCCCAGACTGTATTTCAGCAGATATAATCACGTTACAGACGTGTTTAAGAAACCATAGATTGCGTTCCCTGTTAGAGGAATTTGTACAGATACCAAAATCAGTACAAAATATCACATTACAAAAATAATCATTTATTGGCCGTAAAAGTGCACTAGTACTTTTTCAAGAAACAGGCACGACGATTCCGCAGGGACGTAGCCTGTCCTGCACGGAAGCATATCAGGAAGTATAAAATCCCATATTCCCAAGACAAATGCAATGTTGCCCAGGACGGAGGGATCCTGAGAAGACAAAGGGAAGAGAGACATTAGGCGTGGCATTACGATCTACTAAGGTGTCTGTAATTGAAACTGCAGCTAAAGCTGTGAGAACAAAGGGGATTTCGTGGATTTGCAATTAACATGTCTTTTGGCCAGTTAACAGAATTACTACTAAAGTCGATTGATAAGACTATTCTCGGACCTGATGTCGACACGATGGCTATGCGTCCGCTTCTGCTCCATTCTAAGGCAACGTCACCAGGGAAACCTGAGAAATTTGAGATAAACGAACGTGTTTACTAACGACAACTGTATATTCGTCATCCATATGATATACTGGCATCGCGTCCGACGAAACAAGACTCCTTTCCGGGGTGAGGTCTGTAATCAGACATGTCCTTGAATCTGGCCCATCCTAAGGACGGAAATGGGAAAAGCTCACCTATTACCCTTTTGGGGTATACGCAATCAACCGATTGCAGATAGCAAACTGGTTTGTGACATTAATTAGACTTTGGTGCTTTCCCGTCACCTAGCTAGATAGAGAATTTGGTGTACTTTTAAAGAGTAGAGAGGAGAACTTCCTCAGCAGAATTCGTATTGTGTTGAAGTAAAATAATTAACGATAATTACGGATCAAGATCCCACAGACACAATCCACAATGCTTACGACGCACCAAGCAGCTGGGATGCCATTGAGGTCAAAACGAAATACTAGTAACAGCATAAACGGAGCGCGCTCAAGGCATCCCTATAAGATCTGCGTTTCCTTTGAATAAGCATTACGTATAAATTGCCCAACGAACTTAACTTAACATCGCAGAGATTGCAGAAATGTCTAACCAGTTCCAACAACTCAAAAGTGCGTATGAGCACCCAGATCCCAACTGCCATCTCAGGGCCATGCAGTAACTCCGGATGACAGTATACAGCTGCATTCGGAGCAGACGGAAGCCCTTGGTGACTCACCGATAAACCAAACCTCTTCTCATATTGTCGCATAGCCGCAGAAAAGCGACGCAGAATGGGGGGAACTCCATCTCAGGGCCTAAGATACCACCAACACTTTGACAAATCACTCCTTACTTCCACCATAGAAACTTACTAAAGTCTTTGATAGAATACGCCTTCTAGCCATTAAGTCTAAGTGGCGAGCATTCGGGTAGCCTCCACCCCAACACAAGCGAATAACTGCGCACAAGTAACTTGCAACCATGTAAGTCATTATTATTAGAGAGGGGGAAGGGTTGTTTCCTGCTTAGAGCTTGCGTAATGCAGTGTTCAGCTAAGATGGCGACGACTCAGTCAACTCGTGGATTGTTGCCGAGACGAAGTTAATCGCGGCCTACTTTAAAGGGAAATTCGCGACCATATGCATTTATCTGAAGTCATCTTAACCGGGATGAAGTTTAGATGAAAATTGCTCGAAGTCATCCTCACCGCACACATGAGCTGCATTGACTTCTTGTTCGAAAACAATTCATTCCTAACAGCCTTCATCTTCTTATGCTCACATATAAGGTGCGGAATATAGCCTTAGCTTGCGCAAAGCTTGTGAGCTACAAATGATTCCAGACACTCCAAGCAATTGACGTACAGCAACTCCGGCCATTAGACACAAATCGCAACCAGATAGCATGGTTACGGTGTAGTCTGAAGAAGCAAATTGTGGACTTCGGCAGAGTTCCATACTATACTTCATGGCAATGCAATAAAGCACAACGCAATCCAATTCCACTGATATGCCTGTACTGCGCGATGATTTTTTCGAGGTTTCTTTCCGAACGGCTGGCAAATAAGTGAGCCATTCCTATTTAAAACTAAAATAAGTGAATAGAGGAAATCAGAAAAAGGGAATTCAGACTGAAATGGCAATTTTCCGTCTCGGCCAGACAAAATACCACCACAAGCGAAAAATTCAAACCTCTGAAATCACGTTGGTATATCCCCGAACATTAAAGCTCCCTACCCTGCCTTGTTCAAATTCCCGAGGCTAAAAATGCGCGGACTTAGAGAAAACTATTCGGACCAGACCTTTTAGAGCTGGGATAAAAATTGATATTAATATTTAGGTCGAAATCCAGCAGTTGCTTTTGGACAACCGCGTAATATCCACAAACTGCCAACAGGTAGCAAGTAGTAAAACCTACGCGACGATTCACCATGCTGACAGCACAGGTTTCAACTAGAAGACATCAAGAACACATGACCTGGATGTGGGTTACTGAAAATCATTGCACTTATTTTCTTCACTGTATTCACATTTACAGTCGAATGCCTACGATGTCTAATTATAGTAATAAGATTTAATATGCATCTCCTTTTCAATTTGGTCTGTACTCCTCTGCCGTGTAATTCATAATACATTTTATCCCATTTTCGACTTGTAAACGCAAGAGCACCCATCGTATCTTTCCTGTGACTTATTTTCCCGTCCACGAACCATACTCCGGTGGTTATTTCGTCGGACGATCGCCAGTTTGGAAGTGCTCGAGGACATTTCCGAGTCTTCGCAGATAACCAGTAAGGCGAAACAACAGTGCCATCATTCGCACAGCAAGTAGCGAAATTCGCTTTAAATAACCCGGTATTTTTGCACCAGTAGCTGCCCTTGAACTAAGGGATTATTACGGGTCATAGCCCATGGGGGCTGAATCTCGGGCATTATTTCCCCATTCTTAATTAATGTTCTTTTCAAAACCAGAGTTCATCGCGTTTTCCTTGCAGCAATCAAACGAAACTTGTCCACGTAAAATAATATGCGGCCGACATTAGCAAAGGACATATAACATAAAATAGTACTTTGGCAGGCGAAACATTCAGCAGAAGAGCACTGATTTTTAATGAAAACAGAAAACGCTCGTGTTGAATGTTTTCTAAAATAAGGAAATGTACAGGCGATTATAAATAGGTCTCGTCGGCCGAAAATTTAAGTGTTTTAGTAGACTAGAATCAAAGTCCATAAAACGGATTATGAAATGGCCTTAGGTCTTGTCTTACTTGGATGTTGAGGGGGCTGCTTTGAATTATCGTAAAAGTTATTTCTTGAAAGCTCCCAATTGCTTATAACGATGAAAAAAATTGTTGCCGTCTTCATATTCCAATTGATCACGGTCACCGAGACATCCCAAACGAAACCAGCGTTTGCGTAAAGAAATGTAACGGTTTCCATTGTACTGTTAGGAAATTTAATTTCAATTCGCATAACCTATATCCGTCTGCGTGGCTGAAATATCAGAATCATTCTTTGAACTTTGGTTCTTACGCCGCATTCTCTATCCCAAGACGTTCTCACCAAACTATGCCGTATTGCATAGGCCAATCTATTTATCTCACTTAATCTTCTCACCAACTCCGAAAATTCAAGTTTACGGGATTTCGTCATTTGAAATTTGTTACACAGATGCGTTGCTGATTAAGATTCAAGGTATCCTCCTAAGGAATTTAATTAAGCCAAAGCTTAATTGACGAAATTATCTGACATGCAAACAGGTCATTAAGGCTAGCCACCAAGATAGTGCAGATGTCGGTTCTTGATGTCCGCCGGATGTGCACATACTACGGATGTTTACGAGTAGGCGGTTAACACATAACGTAATGCACAGTGTTGCTTAGGCTGCAGCTACTTCTATCTGATGGAGAAAACTATGTTTGAAGGGGCGTGTTTTTTAAAATCATCGGACAAATCATGCGTTTGGTCATCACCACAGACCGAAAAGTGCACCACGCAACCAGCATTTCAAAGGAGAACGAGGAGAGCGGAAACTGCTTTTGCCTTTGTGCGCAAAATGTCACCGCATTTTGCGTGACAAAAAGGTCATCTGAGACGTAAGTATGAAATAATTCTCGGAGGGTGGTATTCACCTTTTTAGCCCTGTGGGAGCCAGTCACGTAGATATGTCGCTGGAAGGAGGTGCGAAAGCCGATTTCCTAATGAAACATCAGGCAGTCAGTTAGGCGAAGCTCGTCTTAACCGTCAACAAATGCACCAATTTGTTTTCAATGAACCTTTTGAGAATTACATGCATTTCTGAGAGATAAACGTGAAGAGCATTTTCCTATGACGAAAACGTTTTTGATATGGAAGTCCGCAAATAATAAAGGACAAGGACAAAGTATACGCGCGGATTAAGGGTATACTAACTGTTGCTTAACAAATTCATTGGCGTTTTGGCAACTGCATAGAGAAGGACCCCACTTAACTTTTATTAGACTGTGGATCGTGCCATACGTGCATTAGGGTAAAGTAGGTTTTATGGGTAGGGCATCACGCTAGGCAGTAAGCTGACAAAATGAAAGAAAACACAAAAATTGCCCGGACTTATGCCAAAAGTTTTGTCCTACGCTATCGTACGACAGCGAAAATGAGAGTAGAAATTAAACAATAATCAAAAGGCAAAGTTCATAAAATAACGGATTTTCAGTTAAGATGTGAGGTCATGGGAAGTAATCGTTGTTGGCAGTGTAACTTCTGCAAATGTATGTCAAGATAAAGCCCCATGTGACACTATCCACAGTCTAATGACAGTCAAGTGGGGTTTCTCTATATACCGCTGCCGGCGTTTTAACACTCCTTCCCTACTGGCGGACGTATGCATACGATCTAACAATATTTCACATGTTTCATATTACTTGACTGGTCCGTGCCGAACTCCTAAAAATGAGCTTTCTTCCGACTGAATAATTGCGTGTGAGGTGTTCGGAACAATAGACGAATGCAGAAATTTCAGCAGCACCGACTTCTCGGACGGTACAGGTCAGCGAACGTCAACCTGCCGATGAGGGCCCAACCAAAAACTCTGCTGAACACCAATTACTTTTGGAAATATTATAGGCCGTATCCATAGTGTTTCCCGCGCCGAGCATAAACTTAAGCCTTAGCGATGGAAGTCTGAATATTTTGCCCTACCAGCGAATTTAAGCAGCATGCTTGCGCATCAATCTTTTCCTTTTGCCCCCTCTGCACACTAAATTTTAGGACACAAAGTTAAGAACACCGAGAAATGAAGCGGAGAGACGAGTCCCACGAAACAGTCTTGATAAGAAGAAGAAGACACGATCGCCGGGACAAGAGCTTTAATAGCCTGACGTTTCGGATTCCTGCTCGAATCCATCATCAGAGACAAAGGCAGATAAGGGTAGTTCATGCGTATGCGGCTGCAATATTTATAGGATGCAGTAGCTATGCTACCACATACCTATGAATATTCACGGCCCAACCCCCCCCTCTTCATAAAAGATCGTTGCACGTGGCGTGATGGCCGACATTCGCGTCGTTAATTGCTGCAACCTCATCATGTGCGTTGGATGTTGGTGTGATGATTGCTCTACAATCTGACGCGCTGACCCGGGTGTTAGGAAGAGCGTTCACCTGCGCGCTCCCCGCGTGGCCAATTACTCCGCCTAGACGAAGTCTCAGCACGGTGTATTGAATGGGAAGATCATTGCACTTGTTAATAGACTGGGGGCCAGTAAACCATGACTCAAGCAGCTCCCGGCTCACGCGGTTGTCACCTCTTGCGAGAATTTCGGCCTTGTGTGGCCGGAACCCGTCGAATGAGCCGCAACTTGAGAGCTGGCGTCATTTCTCCGCACCGCTGCAGCGTGTTCGGCCATTCGCATCTGGAGTTGTCTTCCGGTTTCTCCGACGTAGTTGCTTTGTCCGCAACTGCACCAGATACAATAAACGACTCCAGACGTTTCTTGCCGTGGCAGTGGGCCTTTCGGTTTCATTAACTGACGCCGGATGGTTGCCTCCGGTCTTTGTGCAACTCCAACCCCAAGTGGTGCGAGAAGGCGGCCAACAGCTTCCGAACCGTTCTTGACATATGGAAGCGCTCGCCAAACTTTGGTGTCCGTGCGGTTAGGCCGTGCGTCCCTTTTGCGTATGCACCGGTTGACAAAGTTGCGCGGGTAAACATTGGCTTTGAAGACTCGTCCGAGATATTGTAGTTCGGCAAACTTGTCTTCCGCCAATGAGGCAGGCCGACAGGGCATCTGCTGCACTCTCTTTTCTCTCATCGAGCTCTCTCTAATATTAGGGCAATGTAAGGGCGCCCGAGGTGGACTCGGGAACAGTGGCCGCAAAAACTAAATAACTACTCTGCGCGTGCCGCACACAAACCGGGCACCTATCCTCGGTGTGCACGGTAACAGTTTTTCCTACTTCATGTGAGTGAGGCTACGCAGATAGTCATTGTTCTCACATTTTTATGTGTGATATTTTACCCCGAACACACCGACGCCGGCAAAGTGAATCGCATCCACATTCCAAAGGGATTTATGCCGTGTTACGAAGAAGTGCTGTACATGAGCCTGTCCTGTAGTAGGTTTTCGCTTGGCCTGGGGACGCTTGTGTCCAGTCTAGGCGAGGTGATATGCGGAAGTCTGAGCTGCATGGAGTTTCTTTACGTTTTGTGCATGTGCTTTCATTTGAATGCATTGGGCAGGCACAACGTGAGCAACGGGTGTATTTTTAGGATCCAGGCATTTCTTAACCCGTCAGCGTACGATGGAACTACAACTGAATGACTAGGCAGACTCATGCTTCGGGGGCTAAGGTCCAAACGGAGGCGGTCTGAATGGTAGTGGTGATGGTGGACAAGATGTCCGGAGTGTCCACATTGGTGAAGCCGACTAATTTTTCGGACAGTCACGTCCTTGTCGTAGGCACCACTACAACCAACTACTATTAACCGTCGTGTGAGTAGCACACGATGTTGATTATCATTTCAGCCATCAAGCTTGCACAGATTCCGGAATTTGTAATTGACGCCATGCGTTCACATGGGGAGTTGTCCTTGCATATGGGCACTTGAATTGCCTTCGGAGGTCCATTTTACAATAGGATTATTGGGACTGAGACAAATGTCTTTGCAGAAAGTTGAACGGCAATCGGCGTACTCCCTGGCATCTAGCTGCATTTATTATTATTTTGTTCTACCTGATCACGTCGTAATGCACCCGAGTTCGTTATCGCCTCTGCAATGCAGAATCGCAAGGGGCGTTGTTTGGGTACTCTCCGTGAATGGCCTTAAAAAATACTTCGCGCTCCTCCTTCGATGTCAGATGAAAAAAAGTACTGTGTTGCTCGCCTGCGTGCCGCGTTCGATGACTGCGTTTATTTCTGCGCGCAGGTATGTCAGCATTGGACCGCCACAAACAGAACATCCCAATATGGAATAAGATAGTTAAGGGCGCATGTAGCAGTGTCCAGTCCTGTAATTTCTTCATTTGCTCACAATGCAGTGCAAGCGGAAATTGGCCTGACGCCTTCTTTGCGTAGCGGGATGAATAAAAGTGGTAGCATTGCACAAGTTATTACCCCACGAGTTCACGATCCGCAAACACCCCTCTCCCCTTGCAAGCTTGTCCATCTCATGTAGGTGGCAGTCGGACAAAGCAATTACATTCTGATAATTTGATTACTACGAGTTACGAAAGAAGATTCACGGTTGAGCATGTCAACATTTAGGTTGTTGATATTGTCGTTTGTTTCTGAACCGGGAGGTGTCTCTCTTGTCGTCTGATGTATGCGGAGACCGATCTCATCGTTTTGGTACGTAAGTGCACATTAAGCAGATCCCTTCTGATCTCTACTTGTGTCCTCTCATAACAGACTTCTCGCCGATATGCGGCTTTCTATGCGCCTGCTTGTGTTCGACACAACATTATACATATGATTTTTCCTGCTTTACCGATCTGCTGATTCTAATCCACAACGTTTTTTGGGAAAAGTGGCTTTTATTCTGATTAATAATTTGAGGAGGAAATCCGATACTTCCGATTAGTCACCTGTATTTCGCTCATGTTCTCTGCAGTCTTTTTCCACAAAATGGTGGGTTATATAGCTTAACCGTGTAGTTACTGTTAACGTTGCGTGGGAATAGAAGAGACCTTTTCCATTCCTGTATTCCCTTGTCAGTATTGGTGTGTCGCCGAAATATGATTGTCGATTGCAAGGGACGGGGCCTGAAGATCCACAGCAAGGTGCAATGAAAATGTTCCTTCTTGCACTCACATCGATGAAGCACCAGACCGATGTGGCGTGTAATGCTCTAAACTGACGCGGACTCGTGGCTAAAATCATACCCACAGCACACATGCCTGCAAAAAGCACAGGCACGTTTGCTTCAATGATCCTTTGCTACTGTCTGACGCAGCTGCGAGTGCTTTGACTTATCAGTAGGTCGCCCAGCGTTGTCCACGTGTTTCCTGCTATATGAACCCTAGTTTTCATCCTTCCTTGTTTACTTTTCACAGGAAGTTAACGGGTGAACAAGAAGTAAATCATTCAGTATAGTAAAAATCGCGTATTTGTATACCACTGACTGTCCG
Source organism: Spirometra erinaceieuropaei (assembly GCA_902702965.1). Taxonomy (NCBI): domain Eukaryota; kingdom Metazoa; phylum Platyhelminthes; class Cestoda; order Diphyllobothriidea; family Diphyllobothriidae; genus Spirometra; species Spirometra erinaceieuropaei. Next base: position 118,252 of record CACRXP010000633.1, on the reverse strand, counting down.
TTTGCAGTTTGTAAATATCGTACGGTTATTCAGCAGAAGCGGATAAATATCCGCCCAAATATTCATGAAAACTCATTATCCGAGCTTAAAAATGTCTGTTCGGAAAGGTTCGCTCAAAGGTCGCTCATTTGCTTCCTCGGACATTAAATGAAACAGGGTAATCGACTTTAATGCTCAGTGATAGACCGACATGAGTTCAAATGTCTAGTTTTTTCGACTGAGTCGGAATTTTGTTTGACTGAGACATCAAGTTGCCGTTCCAATCTGAATTGTCTTTTTCCAATCTCTTGTATATACAGCCAAGAGTTTTATGTATGCGTGTCATACTTTGGTCAAACATTCTAAAGAAAACATTGGAACAATGATCGCGTAGTACAGACATGCCGTGAATTCTGATTCCGCTTTAATTTATTGCATTTTCATCAAGTATAGTATGGAACTCTGCTGATGTCCACAGTTTGCTTCTAGAGACTGCACCGTAAGCACGCTGTCTGGTTAAGATTTGTCTAATGGCTGAAGTTGCCGTACGTCAATTGAGCCGTTGGATCTGGTTCGAAATTTCTGTGACCCCTGTGATGTTAATTTTACTTCATCGGACAATTTATATGTCATGCTTATTCAGAAGGAAACACGGGGTTTATAGAGATGCCTAGAGCGCGCTCTCTTTATACTGTTACTATTATTTCGTTTAGACCGCAATGGCGTCCAAGCTGCTTGGTGAGTCGTAAGCAGTCTGGATTGTGTCTATGGGTTCTTGAGCCTAATTATCATTAATTATTTTACTTCAACACAATGCGAATTCTGCTGAAGAAAGTCTCCTCTCAACTCTTTAACTCAAACCAAGTTCTCTGTCTAGCCAGCCATTCGGAGGAAAACCTCGAAAAAATCATCGAGCAGTACAGGCATGTCAGTGGAATCGGATTGCGTTGTGCTTTATTGCATTGCCATCAAGTATAGCATGGAACTCTGCCGAAGTCCACAATTTGCTTCTTCAAACTACACCGTAAGCACGCTATCTGGTTGAGATTTGTGTCTAATGGCCGGAGTTGCTGTACGTCAATTGCGTGGAGTGTTTGAAACAATTTCTAGCTTACAATTGTTGTGCACACCGAGGCCATATTCCGCACCTTATTTGTGAGCATAAGAAGATGACGGCTGTTAGGAATGAATTGAATTTGAACAAGAAGACAATGCAGCTCATGCGTACGGTGGGGATGATTTCATAAAACTTCTATTTAAATTTCATCCCGGCGAAAATCCATGAAATGACTGAGTCGTCGCCGTCTTAGCTGAACACTGCATTACGCAAGCTCTAAGCAGGAGACAACCCTTCCCCCTCTCTAATAATAATGACTTACGTGGTTGCAAGTTACTTATGCGCGGTTATTCGCTTGTGTTGGGGTGGAGGCTACTTGAATGTTCGCCACTCAGACTTTATGGCTAGAAGGCGTATTCTATCAAAGACTTTAGTAAGTTTCTATGGTGGATGTCAGGAGCGATTTGTCAAAGTGTCGGTGATATCTTAGGCCCTGAGATGGAGTTTCCCCATTCTGTGCCGATTTTCTGCGGCAGTGCGACAATACTGGAAGAGGTTCGGTTTATCGGTGAGTCACCAAGAGCTTCCGTTGGCTCGGAATGTAGCTGCATACTGTCGTCGGCTGTTACTGAATGAACGTGAGATGGCAGTTGGGGTCTGTGGGATAATATGCACTTTTGAGTCGTTGGAGCTTGTTCGGCATTTCTCTGACCCCCGGGGTGTTAATTTAAGCTCATCTGACAATTTTTGAGGAATGTATCTCGTCACAATGGAAATATCATGCATATTTAGAAGAGAACACAGGGATGAGAGGAATGCTCAGAATGCGACTACAGGTGATTTAGGCAACACCGTTCGCGCTTGTATTTACATATTGTGCTCATTAATTTTGGGCTGAATTCGCCTGATTGTATGAATTATGTCTTTGTTCTGCTCTCAGTCATGAAACTTGCACCAATATTCCATTAGTCGACATTAAAAATGGGGAGGCCGTCTGTGTTGACTAAGATGCAGGTTCAAGCAACGGGCGAGGGAAAGAGGAGAGTTTCTCTTGAGGCCTGGCGTAGTGATTTGGACCTCCGGGCATCAGATCCTGGTGTATATGTTTGTTGTGGATTTCGGCTAGAGCGCATTCTCTTTATACTATTACTAGTATTTTGTTTAGGCCGCACGGCCGTCCCAGCTGATCGGTACGTTTTAAGCCGTGTGGATTGTGTGTGTGTGGGATCTTGGTTGGCGTTGTCCCTGAATCTCGTCAATTACGTTGCCCCAACATAATATGAATCCGGTTTTTTCGATGCCACCTGCTGCTGAATTGCTCCTCTATGCTCCTCAAAAGGCAAAGCCTGATCTGCGTCTGAATGGTTGACAGGTCATAAATCAGTTTTCCTCCCCTCGGCGCCTGACTGTCTACTTTTCAAAATCAATGAATGCGATCTTCATTTTTAGTCACCAGAATGAGCCAGATTTAAGGACATGCCCGATTAAAGACCTCACCCCTTGAATGGAGTCTTGTTTCATTCGACGCGATGGCAAATATATCTTCTACGTGGCGGATATACAATTGCCTTTGGTTGGTGCGCTTTTTTAGCTCAAATTTCTCAGGCTTCCCTGGAGACCTTGCCTTGGAATGGACCAGAAGCGAGCGCATAGCCATCGCGTTCACCCCAAACCTGAAAATAGCATTTTTAGTGAACTTCAGTAGTAATTCCGTTAACTGGCTGGATAACATTCTCATTGCACTTTCATGAAACCCCTTTCGTCTCGCAGCTTTAGCCGCAGGTTTCGGCCATGAACACCTTAGTAAACCGTAATGCCACGCCTAGTGTCTCCCTTCCCTGTTTCTTCCCAGATCTCATCGTTTTGGAAAGCATTAAATTCGTTTTATAAATATTGGATTTTATACTTCCTGATATGCTTTTGGACAGAACAGACTACTTATGTTCGAGCCTGTTTCCTCCAAAGTAGTAACGCACTATTACGGTTAAAAGACGATTATTCTGGTAATGTGATATTTTCTACTGACTTTTTCATCTATATAAATATCTTTGACGGGGCTTCTTAAACATGTCCATAACGTGATTCTATCTGCTGAAACACAGTCTGGAATCTAGCAACTGTGACTTTGTTTTTTTTCGAAAGATGCATGTCATGTGATTTGGAAGTCATTTGGATACTATCAGTTTAAACGGCACGTTGACATTTGTAAACATTTCAAGAATGGAACAACTCATTATGTCTGAAGATAAGTTACAGTGGGGGCGTGTGTAAGCAGCGAATATTTGTGCATCTGTTCAGGCTTGCGTCATGTGCGGCTGAAATGCGCACATACGAGGGTCACTCTTCATGAGTAAATAATACAGGATGCTGGGAAGGCAGTTGCATAAAATTCGCTGAACTATGACACACGAATCGGGTCAATATGGCGTTCCGCGCTAACCATATTTGCAGTGTCCGGGAGCATTGTCGCCCATTTGAAAGCATATTGAACGAGATCCATCATAGTTGAATGAATTTCGTCAAGGTGTTTGTAAAAGGAACCGTTGAGATTCAGTAAATTTTCTGCCAAAAGATTCAGTCTTTGATTTATTAATCTACCTTCGCCACCATCCTTTCTTACTCAGACTCCTGATTTTGTCCTCTGGAAATAGTTTTATGGCACTTTTGGCAGAGGGATTCGCAACAAATTCTGGACTTCAATTTGAGGTAAACCAATAAATATGCACGTATATTGGCAATTTTGGTAATAAAACCTTTGAAGTCCGCATGCAGCAAGTGTTTATCGTCTTGACGTTGCCAGTGTTGTTTGTCCCTTACCAGTGCGAAAAGACAATGAAGAATGTCAAGCTTCAGAGACAGTCGTATCCTTGCCTAAAATGTGGGTAAATATTCAGATTAAGATCGTAATGCTACCTTCATATGTGACTGCAATAACAAACATAATCGCATATATACTCTTGGGCAGTTTTCCGGTCCCAGAATATGCAGTTGACTTTGAAACATGTTAGAAAGAACATATCTAACTATTGCGTCAGGTTCGGTAAATTGATCCAATTTGATATTCTACGCCGTTTTGTACACATATCTACTCGCGTTCTCTATCGTTTCCCCTCCTTTGTCGACTTTCGCCTGGTATTCGGCTAACTGTTCGTGGCCTTTGCGACACATGCGAAGATTGTTTGCTTCAAGAGGGCAATA
>CACRXP010000633.1:100081-110099 GCA_902702965.1 Spirometra erinaceieuropaei | reverse complement strand
GGGAACATTCATAGGTATGCGGTAGCATGACGACTGCATCGTATAAATGCTGCAGCCCCTTGTGCATGAACCACCCTATCTGCTTTCGTCTCTGATGAGGGGTTCGAGCAGGAATCCGAAATGTCAGTCTAATAAAGATCTTGTCCCAGCAATCTTGTCTCCTTCTTCATTAATGCGACCCATTAAGCATAGTACAGCTTCGTTTTTCATAATTTGACAAAATACAAACTTATCCAAAACTGTAGTGACTTCTTTTTAGGCGGTTCACTGGGTCCGAAAGCTGTTCGTAGATGGAAAATATAACACTCATCTACTAGCGATAACAACCATTGCCCAGTCCTCAAATGTGGGTTTAATCGGCCGTAATCTTCGTCTTTATTTTTGTAAGGGGAGCCAATTTACTGAAAGTTTACTGAGTTTGAAAACCTGATGTCTATGTCGCGTCTCTGTACTGAACATAATTCCTGAATTCGGAATAACCAGCCTCCCTAACCTATAAAGTCCGACTCTCAGGAACTAACTTAAATGCCAGGAGCGCGTGACGTCCGTTATACTAGTTCGATATCAGGACAGAATTGGGCATTGCCACTTTCATAACCCACACAGTAAATCGCGTAATAAGGAGTAGTCAGTATCCGAGGAGCACTGCGCTAATGGATAGGGGCACTGGTATACCTGTGTCCAGATCATTCATCGTCATCGGAAACTGAGCTCCCCTTCACAGATGCTACCACACTCAAGACGAATCTGCGTCCGATATATCATCGAACACTTAAACAGAACACCCATACTACTTAAACTGTCAGTATCACGCTCCTGTGAATCTGATTAGAAATATTCCATGTCGCGTGACAGCAGCATGAGATCAGCATATCAAATGACAAAATGGTTTTGTTTAGATACTTAATGACTGAGGTTTTGATATAGAGGTATATCACCGTCGGCTGATGATGTCGAATGATTTGGAAATAATTAATCCACTTTCCTTTGTGTTGTTCCAGCAACATCTTTGATTCACTTACGTGACTGGGTTGTATCTGTGGGCCGGACGACCAACTGTCCGTTTTCACAATTACAAATGATATCCTACGATCCTGTGATGAGCGATTAACGTCCTCACACCACGAAATTAGGAAATCTAATGACGAAAATCACTCGGTGGGGTCTTTCAATTTAATCATGTCGAAATCATCGTTAAATTGTCTGAATGAGTCGTTTTCATCCTTAGTTTTCTGCTTTGTTTAAATTTTTCTCAGGCAGTGCGTGTCTTGTCGCTCATCCTTTTAACAAGGCACGTGAATGAATTTACTCCGAATGCCCTAAAAAGTGTTTAATTTTAAGGAAATGGCTTGAGATTTACAAATTTATCAATGAAGGGCCACTGCTAAATCGGCGCCAACGGGCCTTTTTATCTGAGGATCCAGTGTAAATGACTTACAAAGAACTAGAAAAATTTGTAAAATTCTGAAGTTATTGTTTTTAGGAAAAAAACCAAGGTAGCATCAGCTGATGGTCAGTCATGAGTAAAATAGCTTCCGAGCACCATAGGCAGCACAAAGCAAAGGAGCAGAATATGATTTTGGCTCGGATTTTACGCTTGTTCTACAGATAAAAAACGGGAGTCAGGAGCCTTGAAATCAGTCGTACTCGCTGACTGCAAAACTACTAGTCAGTATGGGCGTTGCCCGAATGAGCTGAAGCTTCGTGGATGGCTTCATCGTGGTAAATGTGATTAAAGTTCATATTTTAAATGCCCTCTACCAGTATCTGAATTGAGTGAAGTGAAAGTTTAAAGGAGGCGTCAGTAACTGACGTCATCAAATACTGGGACTTCGTGTCCAACTCCCTGTTTTCTGCGTGTATTCTTACACAAATCGTTATTGTAGTATGAACCGTCTAGAATTAATATCGCTTGTTGGGACGATGAACAGCGCGAGTCTCTGGCAGGCAAGTAACCGGGTCTAGTAATCAATGTTGTGCCGCGTGCATAAGGTTTGACCCAATCAGAAATGATGGGCAGTAAACGGTGGGAATTGTTGTCCAACCATACATGAAGGTATGGCCAAGGTTGGGAGTGTGAGGAGGGGGAAAGGATACAGGAGACATAGGCCAGGGACCCACACCTAAAACAATAGGAAGTGCAACCATCTGTACAGCTCTGGCTAACTAATCACTTTTGCCTGGGTCTCTGTGAGACTTCAGACGAGAGCTGCCCATGTGTGACAGACGCCCCTAAAAGCTGACAAGTAATCACAATGTAACCAGCGTACAGCAGGTGCATTGTGGTTAAACTTCTATGCGCCCTGCCTCCTACTTCCAGCAGCTATAAGTCCCCGCGTTTAGCCGACTGAACTGGCGACTTTCCCTCTGCGCCCGCAACAACATTCAAACTCGTAAACACAATCTGAAATGACGTGCGCCATTAATTGGTCTGATCGTCTTCGAGAATTTAAACGTCTGAGTTCAGCGGCGATACAAGTGCAAAGTCCTTGATTGATCACATTAGGGACGTAATCCTGTTTGGATTGGTTTCTACGGAACTGGCCATTCATTTAGTTTCACTCCCCCCCACCATTCCCACAGCGTGACAATCTCTTCGGCAAATTTCTCTGAATATTTATTTTCTCGTGAGTTTAGCCCGTCATCTGTCTTCTCATCTCTAAGTTCCTCTTTCTTTGAATCGAGGAAAAAAGACCTAGCGCACAATTAACCTTCCCCCTTCTTAAACTAGGTTTCCAACAAAAATGACCCGGAATTAAACGATCTTCTCGACAACCCACTGTCATATTTATATATGTTCATTTTTCAATGTAATCTTCAACTGTAACTCGGTCACGCGATCAACCGACAGTTTTCCACGTCTCAAATTGTGTACCTCATCAAACGGAAATTTAGCGACCATACGTCTGTTTTCACCTAATTCTCTTCAGGCTGTTTTGCGACTATAAAATGTTGTTATTTTCAAGTTTTTTGACAGTTTTTGACTGAGGCTTGATATAAAAAATGGCTGCCACGGCTGAAGCTAAAGAACGATCCATACACACATCATCAGTCTAGCAATATAGCTGTTTACTGAAAAGGGGATGCAAGGCCTTAGTTCATCACTGGAGAAACTCACGCAACTGTCTTTCCTCTAAACAGAGGTCGGATGCGTGCTTGCAAGTTATATTTATGGACACTCTCTGAACACCGGTAGACTGATAATGACGGCCGCCATAAAACCGAATTAGTCAGTTTTAGCACAGTTAATTTAGCGGAGACCGCATAGTTTAATGAGTTGTTCGGGTTAAGGGGTGTTTTATTTAACTCGTGTGGTGCTTGAGATATGAAAAGAGCTAGAATAAAAGAGTCTTTTCGAGAGGTTAAGATGGCAGAGCTTATTCACTGCAGCAATTATACAGTGAGTAACGGGTCTCATAAAATGTTCACCAAAATTCTGAAATGCGTTTTCGATTAAGAAGAATTGCTAACTTGGTTTTATAATATTGATTATCTAGCGGCACAATCCTGTAACATTTCAGACTCGGTACGGTTTCGACGTTAAAGTGCACTTCTTTTTGACCTTCTGTAGAAACCGCATTGGGTAAAGAATGACTACTTATGCAGCATGCATCTTTCATATTGATTTTCGAAGGGTTTATAAATTCAAATATATTTCGTAAAAAACATGGACAAAAAATGCTTTTTTGCTCACTTAATAAAGAATCACATCATCTTTATATTGTACACCTGAAGAAGGAGTATAAGTAGGTTTTAAAAAAAGTTTTCCAATTCCGGAATAATTTGGGGCCTGATCAACCGTAACATTAGCGGTTAGTGATTTCAGTCTACAAGGTCCATGCGTTCAGTGTATGGAAAATCATATATTCCTCTATGCCTTTAGAAAGATACCATATAGGGTCCATAAAATTTTGCAATGAATGCGGACTCTGTTGTACAGTTCATGAGGAGCAATGGTACACGGACAGGTACGATGGTGAGGGAATCGATATTGCACAGTTTTGACAAATCCCATAATAAGAAACATTTTAAAACCTAATTATACTCCCTCTTCAAGTATACAATATAAACATGACGTGATTCTCTATCAAACGAGTGAAAACGCATTTTTGCCCATGTTTGTATGAAATATATTTGAATTTATAAGATCATCGAAAATCAATATGAAAAATGCATCCTAAATAAGTAGCCATTCTTTACCGAGTGCGATTTCTACAGGAGGTCAGAAAGAAGTGCATTCAAACGTCGAAACCCCGTTAAGTCTGAAATGTTACAGGATTTTGTCGCAAGATAATCAATATTACAAATCCACGTAAGCAATCCTTCTTAATAGAAAAGGCATTTCAGAATTTTGGCCAGCATTCCATGAGATCGGTCGCGCACTGTATGTCTGCATTGGGGGAAAATGAAGAAGGGACATTCCCAAAAAGCATCACTGTGTTACAGTTGGAGGTCCTTGTTCAGCTACTCCTAGTCTCGAGCGTCCCTTCGGACCAGAAAGGAAAATGCACACGCACACAGCGCAGATGATTCACAGACGGTTTTGTCGAAGGTGGTGTGGTGGACAATACAAAGGTCCCTAGGTCAGAAGTCAGGGAAGACGGATTGGATTGGACAACCTTACGGACATATAAGAGCGTACAAGGGGCCCTGTGAACGGTTGCCACGGACCGTCATTCCGAGCAAGCAAGCCAATCAAGAAAGGGGCAGCGATGATTGGCTTCGAGCTCTCGCGCGGCTAGTGACAAGCCTCACTCAGTCCCAGCAATGAATCAACAGGCAGCGCGAGGCGGACAGATACACAGTGTGGGGGCGAACAGCAGGTCGGGGACTGCCACAGTATCTATCAAATGGGTCATGGGCAACTGACTAAAGTCCATTAATGCTCCGACACTGGCAATTTTATTTCGCTGCGAATAGGTTATTGATGCACAAAGGAAGGACTGCACGTCGGTTCGTTTGCTCCCCGAACCAAACAAGCTCCTGAGAAGTGGCAGAGGTCTCACACCAACAAACAAATTCCTAATTCCGCCAACCTACAGTAAAAAGTGTGACAATGACACAGAGTGCGGTGGACTTCTAACCAGCAGGTCGCAGGATCGCGTCCCAGGTGTTTCACACCTAGGGATTGGGTATGGCTGGCTGACGACGGTCATTAAGCCAGAAAAGGCCATTCCAGTCCTAGCTGTCCTTGTCGGTAACGCTATTCTGCCTCAGACATAATTATTTCGGGATTTTCCTACCTTTACCCGGCCAGTCATGACTTTGACTATCATCCGGAACCATAAACACAGAAATGTGCCCAATCAGATTCACGTCACATGACCCGTAAGCGGTGTCTGTTACCTGGGATGCAGGCACTACCTATAAGCAAAGGGGTACATCTGAGCACAGGACAGTTTGACCGTCATGATCGACAATGTACATTGTGTAATCCACAGGAGGGTGAGAGCAGGAACGATGACTTGTGCGTGATTTTCTTCATAATGATGGTCGCCTTGCGCTGCGTCTAGCGCACTCTCTCTTCTCCCTTCCTGGCAAGACAGAATCAAAAAGGCTGGAGGTGGGAGAGGGTGCAGGTGGCTAGTGCAGCGAAAACCCGCACCTCGATGTACCGCACATTCCCTAGTCCACAGAGCACCCCGGCCTGGATTTTACACCAAGAAAGATAGGTGGCGGCTCGGATGCAACCAGGCTGGACTGCCACTCCTACCCCTCGGCCTACTCAAGCAAACTAGCACAGAGTGTGTGGTAAACCTCATACTTGCCATGTGACGACATTCCCCACCGTTTCACGTAAAAGACTTGACCGTGACCGTTACTTACGCCTGGATTTCCGTATAAAGAAGCGGGTTTTAGTTCAATCTACTGTCTCTTTTCCCATCCCCACAGCGTTTGATAGATATGACAAAAACAGGACGACCCGAGGGGAACATGAAAGGCGGAAGAAGCTACACAGCACATCTGCAGGCATTCAAGTCGTCTGACGTTCGGCCTCTCACTAAAAACCAATATCAAAGATATTCGTGACTGTCACCAGCCCGAGTAAAATTCGCTGTTGAGGAAATTGGGCACGAAAGGTGATTGGCACGATGTCTCTGTCTAACACATGCCAAATGTGAGCTCGGACCAAAGTGCTGAAGAGAGATTGCGGTTTGACCGCCTCCTGAAGCGTAAAATGTAGCTATCCCACTAACTCTTGGCCTTGTTAACCAAGACTTTGAATATCATGAGGAGGTGAAGCGCATCCAACTTATTACAATGGAAAGTCTATGATTCTTCATAAGGAAATGTAGCTAAAAATTTATCTTACTCCCACCCGCCAATGGACTTTCCGAACATTTCGGACGACTGATGAATAGACTGGCTGGTGCGGCTAGCATGGCCTTTATCTCCACTGAAACGTGTTACGCTCGTGAACGATGGTGGGGGTGCACACCGATTGTGTTACCTGATTGCAATCGGCAGGACAACGAGCCGCTGGCTCAATGGTTAGGGCGTCGGACTTCTAGTCATCAGATCTCGACTTCGAGCCTCGGGTCGGGTATGGCTGGCTGACAAGTCACAAATGGCCATTCCAGTCTCCCTCGTCGTTATCGGTAATTATATTCTGCTTTTAAGCTGTTTCTTCATCAGCACACAGGATTTGTTTGATTTACAATGTGGCTTCGACAGTGGGCTACGCTGCTGAGGCGCTGGAACAAAGCAGGGGCGTTCAAAGAAAGGGAAATAGAAACAAACATTGGGGAAACCGCATGCGCTTAAGTTTATCACGGCCTGCTAAGTGTCGTGGCTCAGGTGTCTGTCAGCTGACGGGAAACCCAGTCCATGTTAGGTGCGCTGGCTCCTTGGCAATGTGGCCTATACAGCATTCTATACGAGGTGAGGTGAGAGCAATCCCTATTGTGGACCGGGTCGTGCATGGCGCGCGTAGATAGGCCGTTTACTTTCACCAACACTGCGTGGAGCATGAAGGGGAAGTGACTGCTTATGGCGATCAAACTATCATCATATCTAATACAAGTCTCCATTCTGGTATTTTTGGTAGCGAACATATCGTCTCTGCTATAACGCAATTAGAAAGAAGTAGCAATGCAAAATCATTCTAATTGCCGGGAAATTCGACCTTTTGCATAGATTAAACATTTTTAAAGCCATTAGTCCATTAAGTATCAAGAAAACGGTGTTTTGACGGACTGGGATAACTCAAACGATCCCCCATATAACATAGCCTCTTTGGGTCTTCGACTAGTGAATCAGATTAGGCAAATTACATACCTTACATCAAGTTGTGCCAAAAAATTATCTAAAATAAAGGTGATGAACACACGATCTCTAGGCCAGTAGGTGTATTAGTCTGAGATTTCGGTCTCGTACAGGAGGCCAGCGACAGAGACTGTGAGAATGCGGCATCAGATTGCAGTTTTCGTAGTCAAGCCATGGAGGGGGGGAGAGGAGTGCAGAGGGTGGTATTCACGATAAGCTGAGTCCCACGCCGTCTCGAGGCGGCGTGACAGCGTGCACCCCTGGCTGGAAATTGGGTCTCGCCTCTTGGCCGCGGGAACGGAGCGCGTGATGGCAGGGGGTATGTCAACGTGTCTGTTGATAGAGTTGGTGTCAGACACCCAGGCCCCTAACAGTTCTCGCCCTGTCTTATTGCTGGCCCGCGCTACCATCCGCGTGCTTGCGAAGTCGAATTCGTGGTCTTCCTCCAGGGTGTGAATGGCGACCTGAGATAACGGGTCGCCTCTCCGCACCGCCCGTTTATGCCCCGTTATTCGTGAGCTAAGTCGTCTTCCGGTCTGTTCTGTGTAGTGGCGAGCGCAGGCCCGATATGGGATCTGATACAATGTGAAAACTCGAGTCCCTCTGTCGGGGTCTCGTAGCCTAGGTTGTTATAGCGTTGGGTTTAATCAAAGCATGCCCATTTTCTTGGGAAATCAGATTGTATAGTGGCCGCCAAGTAATCCGCAATCAGATATTTATTTGAGTCACGACTTTACTTTTATTCTGCCCGCAGAATTAGTTTATAATTTTAGTCAGCAAAATGAAAGGAAGTAGTCGCTGAAAGTCACCGCTGCATTGTTAAAAATTTTATTGTATTCGGCGAACCTTTATTGCATCCCAACGAAAATTGTGGCTCTGACTGTCTTGCGAACATGGCATCAAAGACGACCTAATATCATGCCACGGCGGTGAAACGCGCCAGTGGAATTCGAGAGGTCATCCGCTTGGAACAAGTAAATTCCTTACTTCTGTTTGTCTGTAATAACAGCATTTATTACCCTGCTCATAATATAACCTAATTCGGTGCATTTTGACAAAGACGGTGAAGCTATTTTGATGATTGCGACGAAGCTTTATAATTCGGTTAGAAGTGGTTGAACCCGCCTCAAATAAGTCGTTTGAAACACGGTTGAACGGGTTGGTTTTCGGAGGGTGAGAATATCGTGAGTTGGTGTTTGGGAAACGAGCGGTTTAACCTCGTTTACTTACATTTATGTCCAACCTAGCTCACAATTCCCTGTTTAAGGGAATTTGATAAAAGGGGGATATTTTTCCGTTTAAGATCGCATCACTATAAGAGACTATAGCCAAACTCCAGACTGCTCTGCCCCGCAATGACTCTTGCTTAATGGAGCGTCAGACAACTCTCATCGATGCAATGGCTAAGTGAGTGATAGTCATTTCACACGGTTTAAGTGACTAGTGGACATGCAGTACACCGTGAAATGTATGTGACCATAACTGGCATCCTTTCCTCGCTACAACTAACTATATGTCTTGAAGTCGGTGTTCGGAAAATTAACAACTGACCGAATTTCACGCAGACGGTGACCGCTGATAGTTTTGCACGGTAGAACGCTCCCATGGAATTCGCGAGGTCAGCCGCTATTTGTCCGAATGGGAAAAATTCCGGCCACGTAAATTTGTTACTCCTAATTGTTCGTAATAACGGCAGTTTTTTACCTTACTTACTACCTCATCTGGTACAGCGCATTTTGACACAAACGATGGAGTGGTTTGAGTGATTGTAAAAAGATTTATATATGCTGTTTAAAATTGTTTGGAGGCATCTCCGATAATTTTTTTGAGACACGGTCGAACAGGCATGCTTTCGGAAGGTTTAAATAAGCTTATCTCTCGGAAGCGAGCGGCTTTGGCTTTGTATGCTAGCTCAAAACTCACTGTCTCGGGGAATTTGTTGAAAAATGAGCATATTTTTCCCCCTAAGACCGCATCACTGTAACAAACTGTAATCTCTGTTCCGGAAGACCCACGTGTTGACTGTACTGACCAGAAGTGACTTAACGCGGCAACAGGAAATTGTCTAAGCGTGTATCTAAGCTTCTGCGGCCTCCAAAAGGATGGCGGTCTTCTCAAATCCGGGCTTTGCACGCGAAGAACACGATGTTTGTTGCCAATTCAGCCCATATATTCCCTAGTCGGCTCGAAGCAGTTCTTGCCGCTCGAAGCAGTGCGGGACGTGTGGCCGGAATTTAGCTTCCTCCTCCTCACGCCAATTAATCATACGCCTTGGAGTTGCGGACTGTCAACTGGTAAATATGACCCCAGACAACTCTCATCGATGCGATGGCTGCGTGAGTGATATTCGCTTCAGGGGTTCTGAATGGCTAGTTTATGTGCAGTACACTAGATGCCCCTCCCCTCAGATTGCCGTTAAATGGACGTAACCGTAAAAAGCGTCCTTTTCTAACCACAATTAATTACCCGATGATCAAGCATGGGAGCTCGGTTTCGCATGCATTAACCACTAAACTGACACCAGGGGAAGCAAACTTGTGGCAGGACTTTTGCATTAAGCCAGCCACAGCACCAATATGCAATCATACTGACGTAGTCTGGGCATTCGAGTTTACTGATTGAGGGAAGAGAGAGGGGGTAGCTGGTCGTCGATAAGTGATTCTTTCAGTAGTATCTGCGTCTCGCGCACTTTATGTTCGATCGGGACAAGGGAACTGCAGATGGCATTCGCACTATCAGTGCATGTAGACTG
>CACRXP010000633.1:29765-80711 GCA_902702965.1 Spirometra erinaceieuropaei | reverse complement strand
GTAAAAGGTGGCCCTAGCGCCGATTTATAGTTGTTTGGAAATGTTTTGCAAATCTCTCTCTTGGACCCCATTTGTAATTAAGAAGGATTGAATGGTTCATTTCTTAAAAAACTTCAAAAATCACAAACTTTCGACCTCAAAAAACAGTAATATTCCGTTTTTTGGGACAGATGCATAAGTCAGAAAGCGAGTAATTAACAGTACGTGGGAAGAGTGTTTTCCCGCCGGGAGGAATGACTTGCCTGTGTAAAAATTCCTAATTAGTTGTCGGAAGAGTCCGAAGATCAAAGACGAGGTGGAGATGTCTTCTTCTTCCTGAAATATTAATTTAAATGCTTTTTAATAGAACAACACCACGTAATATATTTAGGAATGTTGAATGCCTTTCCTTCATTTTCCTGGCCAAGAACTAATTGCATAACAAAGTCTGACTGTTCGGCTGAGAATTACTGGGCATAAAGGGCGCCAAAAGTTATAAACACTGGATATGAACTTTAAACATCCCCTTAGTTTTAAAAACACATACTCGAGGCGAATAGGTGAGTAACCAGGGAGTATTGTGCCGTCATGTGTTGCTTATAACGCTTTCATTTGCGTGAACTAAATGTTCAGTTATGTTTTTTTGGCGATGACCATCAACCCCAACTCAGCATTGACGTTGACAGAAAAGCTGCAATGGCTCGTCTATGAACCTTAATCTTTTATAGAATTACGCTCTAACTACCTCCAAAGCACTTAGAATGATCGATCCTATCGGTTGAAACCCCAAAGCTTATGAACTTAAAATTGTTCTCTACTAAATCGTACGCCAGGCTTAGGTTGGAATAGTAAAAGTGATGAAACTCCCCAGAAAATGGAAAATCAAAATTTGGCCTACAAAGAAAACGTTTTCAGAATCCTTGCCCGCTGACTTTACGATATACTATGTGAACCCTCGATGCAGTAGTTAACGTGGGGTCTTTTTTTTAGAATGGACTTTTATGCAATAATGCATCTTTATACATCGCTTCGACTTTCGGGGACTTGATATGTAAGCATATGTAAATATACAGCCGGTGACCGATCTCATGAAATGTTAACCCTAATTCTGAAGTTCGTTTTGATTAAAAAGGATTACTTAGGTGGAGCTGTAAGATTAATTATCTTGCAACGTATTCCCTTAATATTTCAGGTTTTCTTCTCGGTCACCAGCAAAAAGACTCATTCGGCAGAAAATGACTACATAGTTAGCATGCAGTTTTCATAGCTAATTGCTATGCCCTTGTGAATTCAAATGTAGTTTATAGAAAACATCCGTAAAATACTGTTTCTCGTGAAAATTTGCTAGAAAAGAATACCTTATTTTAATTTTCTGTTTAAAGAATGCAATTTTTTTGGTTTTAGAAGCTTCCTATGACTAATTTTGAAATCGAACCGCTTTCGCGTTTTCGTTTAGAAGTTTCAGTCTTTTGACTGTATATTTGCCGTGTAAAGGAAAACATACACTCCTTTATACTGTTTAGAAAATACCACATCGGCCTCAGAAATCTTGGCAACGAATGTGGGCCTTGTTGCATACCTGAAAAGGAGCATTAATAAGCACATAGATGCGACGTTATTCGAAAGGACATTACAAGGTCTTAAAAGGCTCATAAATGGGAACCCTTCATAATCAAAAGGTACACTTTTTCGGGCAAACAATTTAAAGAAAACGTGATTTGCCACCGAATATGTGGAATCTAAATAAGATTGCACATGATTTCTGCGAAATATTTTTGAATTTATAGCGGCATCGAAAATTGATAGAGAAAGTGCAAGCAGCCATTTTTTACAGAATACGTTTTCTGCAGGTGGCCGGTAGAAATATTTTCAAAAGCGAACATTCTGGCGTGCCTAAAAAACTGCGAGCCACAAGACACTTACTGTTACCACCCCACTTAAGTAATCCTTCCTTGTCGAAATAGCGTTTCGAAATCTGGGTAAATATATCAGATCGATTGCTGACTGCATACTGCGAATTTACTAGCCGCCTGAGCTACGAGGTTCCACCGGACGACGCGAGTTTAATCACATTTGAGCCACATCTACCAGCCCAAACTACTGAGGTGTCTGGAATCCACTAAATCCGATAGAGTAAGCTGAACACCAATGAATTACTTGAGTCCGGTAGTCATCCGGTGGCTTTAAGATGTGTTACTTAGGAAATCCCGCTTGGGCAGTCAGCTAACTGCATCCGATTTGGTGGATTCCAGACGTTGCAGTAGGTCAAGCCGGTAAATTTGACCCAAATATGATTAAACTCGCGTCGTCCGGCTGAGCCCCGTAGCTCAGATGGTTAGAGCGTTGACTGTACTAAGGGCTCCCCTTGCTGTCGTCGGTTCGAATCCCACCGAGGCGTCGAGTTTTCACATTTAGGTTAAATTGACTTTAAGGAATAATCATAATAGGCCTAGTATAACTGGGTAGCCAAAACAAGAGCACTACTTTATAGTTCAGTAAACATGAGATTATTTTTAGGTATGTTTAAAACTTTATTATGTATTAAATAAAACTGCTCGTTGAAATATTGTACTAACATTTGTGCACAACATACAAACAATGCGTTGGAACACAGAATCCTAGAGTGTCTTAACTTATTCCTAAAAGAATATAAAAGATTTTTGCTGTAAAAATGTCTTAGAAATATATGCAGAAAGGTGGGAGGGTTTAAAAGGGCATAAATTGTATAAAAATAGCCATAAGAACGTATCGTTTTTACTTCGCGGATTTTCACTTTTCGCTGGAGGGTTCCGCAATGCAGTCTCCACGATCGAGGAAGAATTAATGCATCTCATCGATTCTTTTCTGATAACGCAAAGGCAGTCTTTGATTGAGAGGACTGCTATTCCCTTTTTCTTGCAGGGCAGCTCCCACAGCCTCTGGACGCTGAATTCATCTTCGCAGTAACGTCTCCGAGTCTGTCCTTTCCACCATCGAATTTATCAGCTAACGACAGAGGGATGTTCACCGATTGCGTTACGAGAGGCTCAATCACAAGTCCCGCGAGCAACCGCTCAGCGGCTGGTATAATAGCTATTATAAAATTACTTACAAAGAACAAAGGAAGCTGGAATGGTCATTTCTGGCTTATTATCCATTATCAACCAGGCATACCAAACTCTAGTCAGTAATCAATAGCCAACTCCCCACCCTCCATCACACCTCATGGTCTGATTTGCAGGTCCCTTCCTGTGGGAACCAAATAAACCAAACATCCTCCCGCCACCCTCAGATCTAGCGATTGCTCCGTGGGTCGCGGTCAATCTCCGTGTTACAGTTTCTGTTTGGATATTTAAAAATGCCCAACCTCCTTATTAGTGATAAAACTTTAAACCGCTTTTCCCGTTCTTTGTCCGCAGCAGGCAGTCGATTTATCACGTTACCGGTAGAGGGGCGCTCGCCGACCGTTTTTACGGAACCCACTCGTTGTGCCTTTCGGGCTCTCCCTGGAGCTCAACTACCAGCTGCACAGCGGCGTATGGCATAGGCAGGATGTTATTACCGACAAAGACAAGGGAGACTGGAATGGCCATTGCTGATCATCAGCCGTCGTCAGCCAGTTATACCCAACCCCGGGGTGTGGAACACCCGGGACTCCATCTCGCGACCTTTTAGATAGACGTCCAACGCCTTTGACCACTGAACCACAGGCTCATTGTCCTGTCGGTTGCGATCTGAAATGCACAGTGGCAGATGGCCATACAAATACTAATATTTTGTTGCGACCGTTAATGTCTTGCTCGTTTCATTACTACATTACGTAGGCATAGAAGCTAGGTGGCACGAAAAGTAGTGTTTCGTACGTTGACAACTGAGAATGACAACTCGATGATAGTCATTCTAATGTCGACTCAAAATGCCTTCTAAGTAGCAAGACAATTTTAGCTCATTTAAACGAAGGATTACCTATGTGTTTTACTACCGCACTTTAAGGTACGAAATAATACGGCTTTGCCAGTCTTTCGTTAAAAGATCGACAAAATATCTAGTTCCCTGAAAATGACCTGTTGGTTCACAATCATAGTTGCACTGTTAGCTCCAAACTAAAAGTCAATTTTCAAGTAAGGCAGGTTCTGTTTAGTAAACTTCTTGAGGGTAAATTAATCCCCTCTTAAATCAAAGCATACTCAAATGCACAGATGATGTCAAGGTCAGGTACTAGCATGACGAATTGTCCGTATATTTCGCAACGTCCGCTTTCATCCAAAGGTATGAACATTTTGTCTGATAAAATAACTTGGATACATTTTCTGCACGAGAAAACTATATTTGCTGGAAAGGGCTGGACAAATAAACAAACTGCGTAATGGCTAGGGTGTCCGACAATTTTCATATTGGTCTTCTTAATCATGTTTCATGAGTTAGGTCACGTATTACAGTCTGGTTTTACATGCCAGGACAGACACTGACTTTCAGTAAAGGAATACCTCGGAAACATATGGCATGCTTTTATAATAAAATGTCCTGCTGGATTATCAACAAGACAATTCGTTCATTCAGCATGACTAAAGAGGACCGGCAGCATCCTCGGCAGCAACGGTAACCGGCACGTAAATTTGATTGCAGTGAGAAAGGCTTGCACATCATCGACCGCTCTCCTCCTGAATCCCCTTAACTATGACCGCTGTAAGGCAGTGATGAGCCTGCGGTTAAGACTTACAATTTTCGCCGTCTTTCGGTTTGCTTTGATCAAAATGACGAAACTTATTACGACGCATTTGATATTCCACGGAGCGGTGGTAGGCATTGTTACTTATAATACTTTGAGCCTCCTCTTTGAAAGGTTTGCCTTTTTGCTTAGCTTGTGTTTCACGCGAAAGAACAGGCTTTACGGTCTATTTTCCTAAGTGCTATTTAAACAAATAAAAGCCTTCTTAGAAGGTAACAGTCATAAAATAAATCGCACATAACAAATACCAGAATACGTAGTATTTACAGGCGTGCCGTTGTCCGTGTGTGAACGAGAGCAATATGTTCGAAGACTGCTGTTTTGTTCTCAGCAGAGGTAAAGGACCCTGAGTCCAGTGGCGAGATTAAATAAACAGTGGACAACATGTTTTCTCTTGGTGTCCTTATTTGGTTTGAATGTTTTATGGCTATCCTTCTGAAAGCCTTTGCTGCTACAGTTTACGTCCTCTTTGTCCGACTGTCACGCCGAAGTTGATAAGGTTCTCTTACGGAGGGCTAAAACGAAAAGAAATGTTGTTTTTATCATTTATATAAGACTTTGATCCCTACTGTCTAGGTAAATGCCTCGTTCTATTCCTATCGGTGCGTTGCAATGACGGTTCTGATTTTTAGGAGCAGTGAATATTGGAAATATATTGGAGCATATGAGGATTCTCTCAGGTGACTTTTGCAACACCTATCCAACGACATGGCAGCAATTTGCTGCTACGGTTTACTCTTGCTCTTTGTTCTAGCAGGTTGACAGAAGCCGAGCGACACATAATTCGAAGCATTTGTTAGCCCAAATTGTTAAGGCCAAATACGGTTCCTGTGTTCTTGGAGATAATGTAGCTTTCCAGTTTACTTCGTTTGATTTATGTCATAAAGCCAAATTTCAGGCCCGTTGAGGTGCTTTGGGGAGGCGCACTTAAATTACACTAGTGCCTGCTTGCTTCACGGCACCTGGCAACGTAAGATGTAAAAGAAATCTATAATTCTGCGTAAATCATTTCTTACTTAGAGATAATAAAGTGGTTGGCAACAGACATTTTATTTAAATCACGATGGGTTTATTATTAAAATTGGCAGGGCTCAAAATAGCCCTCATGTACCACCTGGATTTCATTCATCAAGTTTCGACCATTGTACTATCATGATGTGACCTCTTTCGTGGACACTATTACGACGAGCTTACTAATTTTGCATTTATTCAGTGCATAGTGGCTTATCCAAGAAAAACAACTCCCTCATTTGCGTGCCATGAGAACCAGCGTCCATCTCTGACTAATCCATCGACTTACTACTGCACCCACGGCTGCTAACTCCTCGGTATCAGAAGTGTCCAGATAATATATGTATATATATGGCAGGTGGCGAGGCACTGATGAACTTCGATCCAATGAAGTGGTTATGACCCATCTGGTAGACCCCGGTGGGGGGACCAGATGCGTCAGGTGTGTTTGTGCGCATGTTTGTGTTTCCGGTCCTAGCTGGTGATCAGGGTTATGATTGGTGGAATGAAGGCAAAAAAAACCGAAACAGCGCCGTATCAATCTATCCCCAGGCCCTGTCGTCTCCCGTCTGATATATATAGGTGTCTTCTACTGCCTTCGGCCAGTTGTAGTTCGACCGCAGAACTGGGTCACACAGACTACTGAATCGACTTTGCAGTGCTTTGATCGCCCCCCCCCCTGTCGGTTTTTTGCTGGTTTGCCTGGCCGCCAAGGGCGGAAAAAAACTTGTATCACCTCGCTTTGGGCTGCGAATTACTCGTCCTCCATCTGTTAGTTGTTGCCGCTGCGCCGCCGGCATTTGCGAGAGCAAACGCATCGCTTGCAAACCGCTAATACTAGTTGCGTGCTGGTCTGAGTGTGCGTGTGTGTTGTTCAGATAAAAATTTAAAAAATTATTCTATGGTCATAGTCCGCAGTCTAGCATAGTCCAAGTGACAAAGATAATACAAGAGTGCTGAAATGCAACACACCAGCAACTTCAAAGGTTGTTTGTGAGGGCGCTTTATGCACAAGTTTACGTCTTCATCCCCGATTTAGGCCTATTGCAATATAACCTCGGTGCAGTGTTCGTGTGCAGAACGTATGGTCGCCAAGGGACTTTCGTCATCAGTGAATGCACACAGAACCTGGTTGGAATGCCAGTTTGCGATTTCTTGAAAGGCTGGAATGCGTTCCTCTGCGTAGACATAATTCGGGGTCACAACTTACTCTTTCCTACCATTGGACCATGTCCACAGACAGGTCAAGAGATGGCGACACTCGAAATAAGGGTATCGGCTGCATTTCCTGTCGGAGGCAGAGCCTACGCCTTGGATGCAAAGGCATTTTTCCTACCGTTTATGCAGGTTTGCCAATAACTCACTTAGAATTATAACTGGGCATCTCATCGGCCGGTGTGACTTCTTCTGGTAAAAAAGCCGCGCGAGTTACAGGGCGTCGGCAGACGACACGATATATGTAGCATCTGTGAGCCGACGGGAATTTAATTTTGCAGGAGCTTTATGCAAGGACCAGCACGGCAAATGGATCCTGCAAATAGTTTTATTCCGTCTAGGTAAATTTTTTTATCTCATGCGATTTCCTCCTATGCGTGGGGCAATTGCAAAGGAATCGCTTCTTTGCAAATTTCGTACAAAAATCGGCAATTTTTTACTCCAGGTGGACACATGTGCGTTTGTTGTAATTTACATCGAACGCTGAAAAACCCCGCTTATGAATGCACGGCAGAGTGACCCTATAAATACGAATATTTTGTTACGACCGTTAATTCTTTGCTCGTTTCATTACTACATTACGTATGCATAGAAGTTATGTCGCACGAAAAGTAGTGTTTCAAACGTTCACAATTGAAAATGGCTATTCGATGGTGGTCATTTTGAGGTCAACTCAGAATGCTTTCCAAATGGCAGAACAGTTTTATCCCATTTAAACGAAGGATTGCCTATGTGCGTTACTATTACACTTTAAGGTACGAAATCGTACGGGTTTGCTAGTCTGACGTCAAAAAGACCGACAAAACGCTTAGTTCCCTGAAAATAACCTGTGGGTTTACAACCAGAGTTCCAATGCTAGCTTCAGACAAAAAGTCAATTTTCAAGTAGGACAAGTTCTGTTTAGTGAACCTCCTGAGGGTAAATCAAATGCGCCAATGAAGTCAAAATCAGGTACTAGCATAGCGAATCGTCCGGATTTATCGTACCGTCCGCTTTCTTTCCTCCCTCTGAAGAAAGACAGAGCACACATAGACACCCATTTGGTAAGGCGGCTGAAATTTTAAAAAACGGTTGTATGCGACAGCAAGCTGCATCTAGGCCTGAACAAAGTCCACAAGAGAAGGTAGCCTGATGAGAAAGTTTTCCCTTTCTGTCGTAGGTGTTGTGCTAAATAACATATTTTGACCCCTTTTGTAGAGTCCCAAAGCTTTTCAGTTACATGGCACAGTTGGTAGGTTGGTTGAGTTGTCCGTCGACAATAAAAACAGATGGATATTTTTAAGCTATCCCCATTTCATCACTGAGAATTTTGTTTCGGCAAGACAGGAGTTGAGTTCATCAAACGATGTATTCATAGATTCCTGCATGCTCAGAAAACATCGCAACAAAGCGAATAAAATTGCCGGTTTTTATTACTGAAATGCCTTCTTCTCAAACTCTGGTTCACGAGCAATCGGGAGTTCCGTTAAGGTGCACGTAAAACGTCCCGGAGAATGCGAAAAACTAGTAATTTGATAGAATCTTATAAGTTGTGCAGTTTTTCCTGTCTTTGAGAGGCCTCGACTTTCGTGAAAGACAGCTTGAGTCTTCTGTGCAGTGGTTTACCTTTCAGCTCTGGAAGACGATGCATGGAAAGCGGCTTCGTCCCCTTAGCCGGGGTAAATTGGTAGGCTTTTCAGTTCTGATATGTAATGTCAAGGCAACCGGATTTACCTCTGGCTGATTTCGGCGAGGAAGCCTAGTGGGCTACACTGGCGCCATCCAGGTTAAGCCGACGACGCTCTCTTCTACAGTAGAATGTCCGGTTTTATGATTTTCGGAAACCTGTATAATTTCACAAGACCCATTGTAAGGACATTGCATCGACTATCATTCGCTTTCGGAAATGAGGATTTCTTGTTTCATTTAACGTATAAACTGTTTTGGCCGTATAGTCATGTTTTGTACCTGTATTGCCTGGCGTTTAGCGGGTTGTACAGTCGTTCGTTTAAGCTACGATTCCGTCTGAGACCCCTCGTTAGTTATCAGAAATCTGTAGGAAACGGAAGTACGGACCCCGTATTACAGGTGGCATTGCGTTAGACTCAAGGGGTATTTAAAGCAAAGGCACCTTAAATACGCGAAGTCTTTATTCTTCTGTCCAAGCCAGAATTCAAATTAATGTATCTATTGGTAAGACAATCAACCGATGCGTCTTAGCCTTTTATTCCTACACAACCGAACTTCTGAACGAAATCTGGCTACTACGATCATCAGGTGTTAAAAAACTCGACGCAGAATTCTCAGGGATGCAAAGTAGAACTGACTGGCCTGAGTTCTCATTTAGGCTGCTCTGACCGTGAAATTAAAAATCAGTCTTACAGATCGGATGACGACTCTGCTTGACTGTCCTATCAATTGCTATCAAAGACTATCTAGATAACCTCAGATGAGGACTTAATCAATCGATATATCGATCGGCTGCCGGCATGCAGAGTTCTGCGCAGTCACCTCCAAACTGACTTCACCGATGGTTGATTGGCGCAGTCTTCCTATACTTGCTGCTTATTCTGTTGCCGCCGTTATCTCTTTAAATCGACTCCTGTACGAACTCGAAGGCTACGACGAATAAATTTTTCCGGCGATAGAACAGCCTTCTTCTTCCCTACTTAAACACAGACACGCACACACACACACACCTTGAGTGCTAACATTCGCCTAAATTTGACCCTCGTGAGATAACTCTACTCATTTCATATAAAAGTTTTTAAACGATGCTTCTGACAGTCATAATGGCCCGCGTACCAGGGACGTCAGGAGCCAGTTCTCTTTTAAAGCTTCCCTGGGCATCATTCCTTGCGGAGTGAGATAACACTTCACAACTTTAAGAACTACCTTTACTGAACATATTGCTTACTTTGACGGAGAGTCGTGGTCTTTCTGTGCCATTTCGGGCGTGAAAGACTGATTCACTTTCAGCAAAAAATAATATAAACGAAAGAAAACAGAGAAGAAGCGGTCAGATTTTGACTGTCTTGGCGTAAGACAGGGAACGAGGCCCGTGGATGTGGATGAAGCAGCAAGACTATTAAATTATTCGTCTTCTGCGGGAAGCCACCCTCAGAGAGGGTGAAATTAATAAATCAGATTGAAACCTACAGCACGCGAAGGCATCACTTATACCATTGGAATATGAACACGGAGATCATCCTGGCATTTTGCTTACTAACTGCTTCAGCCCCAAAGCAACCCTCCAGCCGCACCAATCGGGCTGAAAGGCAGGTTCAGACAGTAGTACATAAAACTAGTAATCTGAAGTGGTAAACTATTTTCACGTCTCAGGAAAACAAGATGGAGTGCACCTTGAGATCTGCACCTATGATTAAATTTCTACAAGTCGCTGTATTGATCCGACTTCGGCCCTGGGTGCACTTGATTCCCACTGCCTAATAGTGGGACCGTGTTGTTAGTAAAAGACACCCAATAGAAACGTGGCTTATTTCTATGTTTATTGGTATCTGGTGATAGGATACGAACGGGTCTGAAAATTAGCAAAAATAATAGTTTAAATTTTCATACAAAATATTGAAGCTAACTAGACAACTGAGTCATTTTAAGGATAAAAAGTGGATGTTGGACGTACCAAAAATCCAGGACTTGTCGCCTGGCCTGAAGTCGCACTAATAGTTTAAGACAGTTGCATTTACAATTCTTACATTCTTTTACGAATAAATTCGCTTGCAGTTTATGTGAAGAGGCGTTGAAGTTCTCTCATGCTTAAGAATACGTATTATAAGATAACTAGTGACGTGTGGGAATAAGGGATTTTGAATTTAATGCATTACACAGTGATGAATACTATGGTTGGCGACTGAAAAACCTGTTTCTAATCAAAATTCGTTGTTTATCGGCACTCCATCCCCTGATCTGTCCCATCCCATCGACTTTTTTGCAGATTTAAACCGACAGGAATGGTTTCATTTGGAACTTTTACTATAACTATCCGATAGTTCGACCAACGAGTTCGACGATATCCACCGTGTGCTCCACAGCGAGGCGGAGCAGGGACGTCGACTTGCGCTTAAGTTAGCTTAAATCGATAGTGGACTTGCGCAGCACCTGCTGCACTCTCCCCTCCGCCACCTGGACCTGGTGTCAAGACAGAGTCAATGAGATCGGTGGTGGGGGGAGGGCGCAGGTGGATGGCACAATCGAGTCCGCGATTTGGCGCTCCACTCCACACCCCCTGATCCACACAACACATGGCCAGGTTTTTGACCAACAAAAACAGCAGCAAAAATAACAGAGTAAAAAGGATGACTGGGCAGCCATGCCCATCACTTCTGTACCTAGCGAGAGCGCAAGCGCATCTACCGGCAGGGAGCCAGATGTCAGGGAACTGCCAACGCAAACCCGACTGCGAGGGCCATTGCTTGCTGGTACTGACATAGCACACGCTCACAGACCTTTTTCCCTCACAACTATCCACCAGCTATTGAAACTCCGGTCAGTGGAGCTCACAGCCAGTGAGTACTCGTCTACTGGCATGACTGGAAAAGGTGACGAAAAGCCTGTCAAGCCTCTTTCAAACTATCGACAATACTGTGTGTGTGCTTTAGCCTCTTCTGTTATTTAATCCAAAATATAACAGGTCGGCGAAGGCGTAGGGAAAGTGATTAAACTCCTATGTGATTAAAATAACGACCATTATTTTCTGCCTGTTGATCGCCTTGCTGTGTGGTTTGGTTTCTAGATGACCATTCAGTTTGTGGTAGCGGAGGCCATCTAGGAACGGAAGTCGAACCTCCATTGTGAATTGTAGATCAGCGGTAGTCGGGTTCCTTTGTTATTTTCAATATTTGATCTTGTTCTGGTCACTGCTAAGAAGGATGTCATCAAGGTGGCGCAAATTGTGTTGTCTCAAGCATTCGTCTTGCTGGATTTTTAATGGTCATATCTGCAAGAGATTGCGGAACTTATCCAGATGCTAAAATGCGAGCGCAGTAAAGCAGAAACTGAAAACACACAGTAGATACTAAGTCGCAGCAGAAAGCATCAACCGTACCACAATCAAAGTCGTGTAGGCAACTCGTTCTGGTAGGCGAAAGTCAGTTGGATGAGGTTGAGCGTCTTTGAAAGTTTTTCACAACCAACATGTAAGCATGAGTGCTGTATAATACTAAGCACATGTTCCGAAAGAATCGAAATGACGATTCCAGCCAACTCAAGTCGGAACAGAACATCTCGTAGATAAGTGATATCTCCCAGGCCATGGTTAGACCTCTACGCTTCCCGGAATAGGATCCGTACAGAGGACACCCGAGCGTTACATCGGCAATCACTGCAATCAAATGGCCTTGTGCCCAACCAGGTGAAGTCAATAGTTGTCTTTCATTCCAAGTGCAGCAGCTGGCAGAGCAATTTTGTCGAGAAACCGGCCGAAAACTGCTAACGCGGCCGCAGTCTCAAGCTCTAAAGTTGGAGGTGGCGACTGATGCCGCATAGACAGGACATGCCTTCGACCATGATTTCGGTGAAATTTTAGGCCGAAATAAAGGACATACTGTGGTGCCCGGTATTGAGCGCTCACAAACCAGGAGTTCTGCGCATGACTCTCCAAATTCTGAAGAAGGTTGCTCAAAATGTCTACTTGAAACATCAGAACACGGATATATAAATCTTACGTCAACGCTTCGCTTTTAGGGGTTGCATTTGCGCCGTTTATGAAGACGATGGTTGCAAAAAACTGCAAATATACCAACCTGCAAAAACACCTTTTATAAAACATCTACGGTTACAAGAGGAGTATAGACAGCGTAAGATTGGCTGGGATGGTAATTTCCGGCCAGCGATACTCAAACCGATATCTGCACGACATGAGATTCTGACCCCGGTTCAACGTGAATTGTATATGCAAGTCCACCGAAAAAAATAGAGTTCAGGGACTCCTGCAATACGGGAAGGATTTTAGTATTAGTTTTACCCGTAGGGCAGCTGGATGCGGCAATTAACGCAATCCACGTAAATTATCGGTAAAATCCGCATTTCTACCGAATATTGTTTTGCGTTTCTCCATTGAAGTGCCGGAACGGACAGCGCAATTGGAAATATTCGAAATAAAACCTATAACCAGGCAGGAAACGGGCAATCCAGAATTGTTTGTTAAAAGCAATCGGGTTGGATAAGATGGTATGCGACAGGCAGACTTAAATCTACTGTCTCATTTAATTTCCTAGAATATTAATGTGCCCGTTGGGAGTAAATTCGTTAGAACAAGGCTTTTTAGACAGCAAGGAAATGGACTTAAGATATCAGAAGGCCCATGGGGACGCTGGGGATCCCGCTGATGAGACGGATCCCTCGCAACTGCGTCATGCAGCGGCAGAATATCGGCAAAACACGCACGTCTCGGCTTTAAGCTAGCACTTATGCTGTCATTACGGTAAATCATCTAGTATTTGTAACTCCAGTCCCAACCGTAATCTTCACTCTTGTGTTAGGCTTAAATTTAGTCATCATTTTAAGCCTAGACAGAAACGCAATCTTATTATTGTTACGTCCTCCTAGATCAAATAGGCGAACATGTTCTAGTAATAAAAACAAGGGACTTAGATATTCGACCTTTGCTCCGGGCTCTTTAGTCATTCAGCGTCAAGCAGGACAACGTTTTCCCAATGGGCCACGTGGTTGTTTTCCTATTGGTTGTGTGTATGTCACCGTTGGTAATGTCACGGCGCTCAGACATTTTTATCAGTTAATGTAGGTGAGCAAATGAGAACAATCGATTTGACAGAGGCGGTATTCTGAGGTGATGATGGTGGTATTCAGTTCTGCGAAACGCTTAACTAACAGTACCACTAGTGAGACAGCACGAAGTACACATACTAGCCGAGAGCTGAACCTCTAAGTCTCTTATGGACTGGTCTACTCCAAGTTTGCTGCAATTAAAAAAGCTGCGATTTCAGAAGTGGAGTATCTCCTAGAAATCACACACGGAACGCGGGGGGACCCGGGGTGGGGGGCGAACCCCTCACAGCTGTGTCATACAGCTGTAGAATATCAGCGAAACAGGTGTCTGGGTTTTTAGCTAGTGCCTGTGCAGTCACCGATGGTATATCGTGCATTCTATGCATATACTACTGACTGCCTGTTGACATTTTATGAATATCGCACGATTATTCTGCAGGGACTGGTAACTTCGGCTAAATATTCATGTTAAAATTCAATCTAAGCCTATAGGTCTTAAATTGAAGGATTTACTCCAAGTTGGAGATAAAAGTCAAAGGAAATTAAAGAGCTGCAATAACAATATTGTTCTACAAAATTGCATCTACGTTGGACAAAGAATAGGATACTTATATCGGATGTACGAAGTTAGACATTTGCGGGGATGACTGCTGACGAATGGCTATATGTGGGTGGGAACGAAGTGATCGCAATTTAGATGTGAAATATTAAATGTGGAAGCCACAAACTGCTGCGTTGCTGCTTTACATACCACCGTTAGTCTTTGGGAGACGCCTTTTCATCAAAAAGCCATTTTTGATGACAATCTCTAAAGTAATTCATTCTGAACAATTCTTGAACAATACTCAATTTCAATCAGCAACATCTTCAAATGAAAAATGGCTCGTCAAGACTGATGGGCGTTCACAGCGCAGCCTTGCGACGAAGATATTACTGATTAACTGAGCAGCTCTCTTTGATCTCTGCTATACTTTGAAATAATCTGGTACGATGTCCCAGAGATGCTCTGCGTCTAATGCACCTTATCCTTTTGTCTTAGTAAGAATCGAATGAAGAAGAGCTAATTTTTCCTTTGCGCGAGACTACCGAAAAGACAACGTGCTTGATTAACCTAGTTCATTGCCTTGTTTGTCTTTGAATGTCTTTGATCTCCTCCGTTATGTCTATGCACTATTACTTCAGTAAAAATGCCCTACGGGACGACCTTGTTGCTAAATAAGGATTTCTCAAACGGACCAGGCGGTGCTCTTCACATGGCGGCCAATACTAATTCGGAAGAATAACCTTCCGCTCAAAAGACTAGGCAACCAATTTTGTGGAAACATGGTCAAGCCTTTTGCTAATATAACTGTGACACTGGGATAGGTTTTGGAATTACAAGTGCGGTAGAGCAACTAATTATTTATTCAGGTTATTACTGAGTTTCATGATGCAAGATTCTGTGGATTTATGAATTAAAATTTTAAGAGACAAAGCTGTGATTGATTTCTCCGAGACAAGTCGGGTTCGTTGACAAAATAATCTATTTTCAAGCTGCCCAAAGGCTATTCAGATCTACATTTAGGATATTTCTGGTGGTGATGGCGCAAGAAATTGTAGAAAAACTGGCTGCCACTTAAATAGCCTGTTTTTCTTCAATATAGGAATTTCGGCCGCTAATCTATACTGGAAGACTGCTCTCTACTTATAGCTTTTGTCAGACATGTGATTTCACTTATCGGGTTCCATCAGTTTTTCAACACACTGGATTCATTTGGCCCTTGTTTGTATCTGACCTTCGGCGGAGCTCTTTGTGCCTTTAAAATTTCAGTTCAACCGGTTCGAGCCAGAGGGGAAGCAATGTAGAGAGTTGCAAGTGCTTTTTTCAAGAAACAGGGTTCAGCGCGTGCTCTGATTAATTTTTAAACTTTTTGAGCTATCGCTTGGGTCCATCGTCTTTGGCTTTGCTGACTTCTGTAGTCGGCCATCTTTGGCAAAGTCCCGGCGTAGTGTCCTAAGCTCAACGTGGCCCCGGGCAAAGAAGTCAGAGTAAAGGGGA
The DNA here is from genome assembly GCA_902702965.1 of Spirometra erinaceieuropaei. Taxonomy (NCBI): domain Eukaryota; kingdom Metazoa; phylum Platyhelminthes; class Cestoda; order Diphyllobothriidea; family Diphyllobothriidae; genus Spirometra; species Spirometra erinaceieuropaei. The sequence continues at coordinate 65,034 of CACRXP010000633.1, read as the reverse complement.
AACTAAAATGAGCTCACGAGGGAATACTTTCTGTCTAATCAGAAGCCGGCGGCTTCTCCGTCTTCGTTTCTTTTAAAATTACCCTCCCCCTCGCGGACTGCTTTGCAATTGAGCTTTGCATTTTATTATTTTCTTACACACTGTCCAATTCCATTCTTGTAGAATGCTGAGTGGATGTAAATGGGCTCAGTTCCCCAGTTCCTTGTTTTAAAAGGCTTTGCATGTAGTTCACTACATTTTCATGTCCAAATGATCTCTACTAGGTTCACTAAGTGACGTATTTTATAGTCCAATCTTCCCAAGGAAATCCTTTTTCCGAACCGAAGTAAGGAGTCCCAGTAGATGTATCATCTCATTAAATGTTAATCGTTATTCCGAAATGAGTTCCGATCAAGAAAGGTTACTTACGTAAGGTTGTAAAAATAATGATCATACAGCAGGACTCGGATATTAAAGTCATATCAGGATGTCGCCTTTTGAATGAGTCCCTTTACTGCCTCCTTCATAAACAGCATCCTGTAAAAGGTGGCAACTTAAGTAGTACAATTGATTTTCGGTGCCCTTATAAATTTTGATATAGTGGTTATAAAAAATGCATGAAAATACGCCTTTCTGTATTCGTTTGGTAGCAGATTGCACTTTCTTAAAATTAACACACAGAGAAATAGGGTCAGATGTGGTTATGTGGCCGAACCTGAGGTGAGCAAACCCCAGCCACCAGTAATACGGGACCAGTGGTGATAGGGTTTTTAGAGATGAGGAGAGGGAACGCACAAGCGACGAGGTCAAGTAACTGTGTGCAAAAAAACCATTCGGAATGCACTGTTGTGCTTTTAGTAGTTACGTAATATATGCACTAATTCCTAACCATAAACTCTAACCATAATTCCTAGTAGAAGCGAAAAGACGAGTCCCAGGGAGCAGTTTTGAAGAAGGAGACACGGTCGATGGGACAGGAGTTTTATTCGCCTGACGTTTTGAATTCCTGCCCCAACCCACCAGAAATCCGAAACGTCGGGCGAATAAAGCGCTTGTTCCAGCAATCTTGTCTTCTGCACGCTAATCCTTAGCGTTAACCATTAACCCTAGCCCCTAACTCTAATCCCTAACACTTAACCCCCTAACCACAACCCCTAACCCCAAGCCTTAACCCTAACTCCAATCCTATCCCCAACCTTTTAACCCTAACTCTAACCCTCTTAACCGCAGCCCTAAACATTAACCCGGAAACATCCAACGCGATAGTTAGGAGACTTTATGTCGAAAGTCAAGAAGGACCACCGGCATTGGGCTGAAAGAAGACAAACACGGAAAGAAAGAAACAAGACCACCAACAGAACGCACAACAACACCATGCTAACGTAATCACACCAACTCAAGATAGTTAAGTAGGTCAACACTATTATATCCATCAGGCGCGGCTGCAAAACCACATCTTTCCAGAACTAGTAACGGCTCAAAAGCCTTTAAAGATCATATAACACTTTTGCGGCAAACAAGCCTTGCATACACACATATTGGCGTGTATAAGGCTGCATCTGTTGACTATATTCCAACTTCAGTCTAACAAGGGGATATGAACCACGGCGTACTAAGTACGGCCCGCGTTAAATCCCAAACCTGATCCCAACACAAACCCCGACCCTGCTACCAGCAAATTGAGGCAAAGCCACCTTTAATACGCGAGATTTTATATTTCCACGTCCACCACCAATTTCATATTCACTGGCCGGCCCTTTATCTTGTGGTCTAGTTAATACCCCCCAACATGACAACCTGTGAAATCTAACAGAATTATCTTCACCGTAACTGGCTGCATTTATAATCCATGTAAAACGGAAAATGTCCGCTCGGAATTTCGGAAAAGAGTTTTGAAAATCGCTTAAAATTAGAAAATTGACAAACTATCATGCAGCTTACTGCATTGATTTGTTGATGGCGTTTAATTTTAGACATAGTCAACTGGCTAACGTAAACACTGTTCTACATGTGTTGTTATATTTGCTCAGTTATCTGCATGGACATGCATTATCCGCTGACGCAAAGAAGATTGAAGTTTTCCACAAAGATTTTCGTTGAATGGCATTACCAACAAAAAGATGGTTATGCCATTCTTCCTATATCATGCGCCGCTGTGCGGCTGCTGGTTGGGCTCAAGAGAGAGCCCGTAAGGTACAACGGAACGAGTGATTTCCGTAAGAACGATCGGTGAGCGCCCCCTACCAAAGATTTTCGTATTTTTAGCATGCCTGCTTCTCTTGGAAAAGTTGTTATTTCCCATCAAAATTCTAAGATTGTTTCTGGTTTAACGGACAGTCGCTGATTTCTAACTTAAAGTTTGGCCAATGAGTTACCGACTGATACCAGAATCTTCTTGAGTTATATCTTCCAGAGCACGTCCCCACACAGATCTAACACACGACGATGAATGTTAATTCAAAAGATCCTTGGCTTTTGGCCAACTCTTCGCCAATTCAAACCTTGCTTATATTAAACAAAAGGAAACACAGGAGTCAAATGAATAAAATGTTCCCTTAGAGGCAAAGTGGAATTGCCGACTTGTGGACAGAACTGGTGCTCAACTGCTCATTTAAAAACTGAAATTGAGCCCCTATCTTTCACACCAACTTCAGTTGTGGCTGGTTTTTGTCTTCTAAAACATCAATTTGCTCAGTTCAAATACCTAACTAAGTGTTAAAACAATCTTGGGGGGACTTTTGCTAAAAATTCAACTACTGCAAGATAGAAGCGCCTTCTCTTTTTCACTCTTCCTTTCGATGCTGTATTAAATTTTAGGCAGGAGAAGAGCAAACTGATTGACAAAATATCGGAAAGACCTACCTGTTACTGAAGTCGATGACCAGTATATCGCATTTTGAGAAGCAATCCCTAAAAAAACTAAGAATAATGAAACTGTATTTCTCATTCTACGAAGGTCTTTGTGGTAGTCATAGCAGTGCAGATGAATGCGATCGGGAGAAAGAGGTTTCCGAATACTACGTAAAAAGAGGAGGTCCTGAGAACTTACAAGTAATGTCTAAACATTTAGGACTATTATAAATGATCTTTTTGGGTTAAACTACTGCGAAGTGTGAAGGGGGCGCCCTGCAATTTTACGGTTAGGAAGGCTACGATTCATGTTTCCGGGTTCGCAGTAGCCGTCAATGGTTTTGAAAGAAAGTAAATATTTAGTTTTTAGTGGTATCTAGGAAAGAGTGAAAGCGTGTTATCGTCGTAATCCATTTGCTCCTGGGGGAGGCTCTCGGAGCGTGTTCGAGGACTTTTTCAGTGCACACCAATATCAGTACTGTTCTCATTTGTGTGCCAAGACGGCATAAACCTGTTGTATTTTAATTTCTTCAGAAATTAACTGTGAACTTGGAGTAGGTCAGTATATTCTAAAGTCTTGAGGCTCAGACCGAAATTTGATGTATGTATGTTTGGGCCGAAGTCCATCAGCCACGGCGGGATGATCGTGTAATATTCATAACTGCCGAAAGGCAGCTAGTAGTATTTTTAGGGCTATATGATACCAGTCTGCGCCTACAAACCTTAGAATATACTGACCTATGCCAAGTTCGCACTTAATTTCTGTGGAAATTAAAAAGCAACAAATTGTAAACTGGAGTATCTACCAGAAAGCAGACGGGGAATGCAGGGGGACCCACTGAAGGGTCGAACCCCTTGCAGATGTGCCATGCAATGGCGGAATATCGGCGAAACACGTGTCTGGGCTTTTAGCGAAGACCAGTGCTGTTAGAATGGTATTCTATAACCCTAGAAAACTGCATAAACTTCCCAGTTGTTTGATTTGCGGCGAGTCAGTGAGTTTAGGGGTATTCGAGTGAAGAAAATGCTGTTTTCAAACTGGCACGTTAAAACAACGTATGCGATGTTGTCAATAGCTTAACTCCTTTATAGCGTTGTTAATTTATATGCCCTTATTGTCATGCATATCTTTGTAAAAATCGAAAGATAAATTTGAGTCGGCTTCTTGAGTTGAACTATAAAAATTGTGGGTAATTAACTGCAACTTCAATGCAGCCCAAATACCATAGTCATTATTTCCGCAAGCACTACATTTCTCAGCTCCAAACAGCTCATCTCCCCGGCTCTTTGCAAAAGCCTACAGTCAAATGGACGAGGAAACAGAAACACCAGTTCTCCACTCAGGATCATTCTTACAAGTTATTTTCGGTCCGCTTGTTGAGATTTTACAAAAAGCAATAACCGAAGCCCCTTAAGGATGCCAGAATAGACCCTCCTTATAACCCAGTGTCCAATGAGGCTGTTTTAAGTGAGGAATTTGTAGTGATTAGTGAAAACCTTCTAAATTTGTGTTCCTTTTTGAAATAAATTTGAATAATGGAGATTTCAATTACAACACATCAAATACCTTTAAATGCTATTGTCAAAATACACCGATTTCTATAAAGGAAGGGGAAAAGAAAGTTCTTCATTTCTTTCTAGGAAAATGTATTTACTAACTAAGAGCAATAAGCCGCAGTGTATTCGATAAATGCCGGTCACATAGTTGAACATAACACGAGTGTGATCAACACAACGACTATGCTAGAATACTTAATATTCACCAAGCACCAAAGAAAGTTCTGGGCTCGTTATGTCGATAACATTTTCGTCATTGAAAAAAGATCTTTTACTGAGCATCTTGGAAACTTATTGAGTTCACGATGGAAGTTGAAACAAGCAAGCAGCTTTCCTTCCTTGACTTTCTTGTGCCTTAGTGTGCAGTTGGACAACTGATTACCATGGTATTCATAAAAGTCACTGGCACAAGGCAAATACTTCACTTCAACCGTAATCACCCTCTGTGTCACAAACGCAGCGGCGCCCAGACCCTGTTCTCAAGATTTAAAACACTGCAGCAAGCCGGCCGACTAATGGATATCCAAGGTAGTTTACCAAGTAAAGAAAGCGCTCGGTGAACAGGCAACGGCCAAAAGATCAGCATTTCAAAGTCTTGAGGGCCACTGTTTACATGAGATGAGTTTTCGAGGCGGTCTCTCACTGTCACAACCCACCGACACTAAGCAAAAAATCGTCGACCTGTGACGCATTCTAAGGCAGGATTGCCACCCACCGAAATACCAGCTGTTGTTTATCAAATGTATGGCAACGATGGAGAATGCAACTACGTTGGAGAAACTGAACGAAAGCTGCAGACTTACTCACCTGAGCACAAACAGGTATTCGGAGGTATACCCAAACCCACAGTTTGTAACACATATTGAGGAAATTGGCCATAATTATGGACTTCTTGAAGCAGCCATCTTACACCGAGGCATTTCAAGAACAGAATGACTCGTATTTAAGGCGTTACATTCAGATGCCAATTTTATCAACAAGCGTCTAGTCCTACCCGCGACTTCCGGATTCTTGCATCATTACATACAAGGAGGTCTCATCGAACTTAGGAAAACTGAGCTGACGCGGCCTCTCAACGGACGGAGTCTCGAGCATCGAAGTGACGACGTATAATTCAGACGGCCGTCAAGCCCTATAAACATCTGCCAAAAGGCCAAGGCAACGAAAAATGAAAAAAGCTATCAGTACAAAGCCGACCAACGCGGTCATTAAGCTAGGATTCTTGTCAATGTCTGGTGTTAAACATCATGAAAATGGGCAGTCTTCCGAAATGTCAGCAATACAACAATTTCAGTCCAAAGAGCAACATCTTCTTCACAAATCATCACCTTGGAACTCTCACCCGATAGCCACTATCTTATGGTGTGTTAGTCAGACTGCGTATTCCGAGACTACGTTGGTGGCCCTTTTTGTTCGTAATTACACTTGTGTAGTTCAGTCCTCTCTATAGTGAATTTGTTTCACGCTGTAAATCAGAGGCAGCGGATCGCTTTCCTCAGGTAGGCCCGCTGTCCTTTACGCCGCAAACGTCCACTCTTTTAAAAAATTTTATGCAAATAATTAACATTTGTACGACTTGACCTCATCGGAGAGGGAGGCCTTGGGGGTCGTGGCAATCGTCTGACAGATACCGTTTTTGAAGGCCACCTTTCTGTCCGACATTTTATCACTTCGTAGTTACTTTGGCGCCTTACATTTGGGCCAGCTGACTCCGTCGCTATTAGTGGAATGAGACACTGCAATTAGACAACAGAAAACCAAAGCGGTGGACCTTTTATCCTGTTTCTGATTATAATTATATTACTGACAATGGCTTCCCAGTAAACGACAGTTTTGTCAGAAATCGAAAACAAACGTAGAAAACGGCAACTGAAGTTTTAAAAAGTCAAGTCCAAATCTATGATTGCATGCGATACGATGGCAACGCAAGTCACGGCGTTCGGAGGACGCCAGAAAGCCTCCAAAAAGGCGCAAAACAGTAAAGTGGGGTTTCGGTGCCGAGAAATCCGTCATTCAGCATGTACGGATAATTAGGCGACCGCGTTATAAAACCAAAACGCTTTAAGCAAATGCGTGCCACCAGACCGGACCTCGACAGGAATTTAAGTAAAAAAACGCTTGTGTTATGAGGTAGCATCTTTTTGATATATACCGCTAAAAAAGCAACGTCCTCCACACGTTACTAAGCGGTAACCTCATAACAATATATGTTTTGGCACGTCTTGCAAGCTGATTGGAAACTGTTGCTTGTATTCGGCTATACGTATATATTTTGCAGTGCCCTAAGAACACAATAGCATTTTGAATACTTTTTGTAGACCATATTGCAAAAAACGATCACTGCCCAATGTGTTTTGATTTTAGAGCTCTTCTAAGTGCAGCTGCACTTTAAAACATAAGACACACGATGTTTTCGCTTGCACAAATTTATGAGGAATTGTTTTCTCACTATATCAATATTTTAGACGAAGGAATGTTTTACCGGTACCGTGGATGACCCGATTAATCAGCAATGAACAAAATTAGACAGCGATCACGGTAACTCGAAGACAAGCACGGCTAAATTGACTCAGACGCTCAATCAAAAATTGGCAATCCTTTATCAAATAAAGTCATAAGAAAGTATTGAAAGAAGTATTTCGTTGGTTAGAAATGAAAGGCTGGTAAGAGAAGGGGAGATGACGAAAATGTGAAAGTTCGTGTCCAATGAGTAACCTCAATTTGCATACAAGATACTGCATGCCTTTGCAAACAACCAAACAGACAAAATAACATTAACGAAGCAAGTGTTTCAGAAGCCCTTCGTATAATCTCCAAACTCGGTGTCATAAAAGAGGCAGTGTAATATGTGCTCTACAATCCAGTCAATTATTTGATGTGTATCGACGCTGATCAGAACCTGAATGAAACGTTTTTTTCATTTTCGCACTGTTCGAATAGTGCTGAACCGCATGTAAACATTTTCGTCATGCTACCCAAGTAGTATGCATTTTTTTATTAATTCTTGATGCCCTCAAATATTCAATTATATATCATGGGAAACACAAATATAAGTATTCGTTCTCTTGCTCATTCGGTAGAAAACTACGTTATCTTCCAATTTTTTTCTCAAAGGACGGCTACAATTTGATTTTGAAAAACTGCAAATTTCCTAATAATTTTGAACCCAACCTGGTTTCCAAACCACAAACATTATATTTTCTGCGTACAGAAAACCGTGCATTTCTTTACGGTATTAAGAGGAGACTATATGGAGTTCATTAAATTAGCAATTGATTTGAGCCATATTGTTAACTTCACAAGCCACATTGGCAAATGCGGAGACACAACGTTTTATGAACGGACATTTCATGGTATCAAAAAATCTCATAATTGGAGACGTTTTAAAACCGAATTTTACACTTCCTTCGAGTACAAAATAGGAAAAAGGCGTAATTTCCTACCGAATGAGCCAAATAATTAATATTGTTTTGCATGTTTTTTATGACGTATAACTAAATTTTTAAGGGCAACGAAAAGCAATGAGAAAACGCATGCTATTCAGTAGTCATTTTTGCCGAGTGTAGTTTTTACATGCAGCCAAAAAGATGTTCGTTGAAAGTTCGGCATCCTAAAGTAACTGAAATATTACGAGATTACGCTGCAGGTTTCTTAATACTGCAACCCTACTTAAGTAATCTTTCGAGTCGAGAACGCATCTCAGAATTTCTGAAAATAGACCATATTCCTAGACAATGACGTTGCTAAAGGGTAAAAGATAAAATGTTACGGATTAAAAAGGCATAATATGTGAGGAAAAGGCAACATGTTCACTCGCACATTTTCGCATTTGATTTTCGTAAACTAGAAAAAGGCGTTTCAAGTTCACAAGGGTAGGTATGGAATATATTTGCCATCCAGCAAACACGCATAAACACGCACGCGTGCTGGTAATTATCATAAAACACTGCCCGAACATGAGACGGCTTAGATCTTTACCCAAAATCACAAACTTTGTCTAATAAAAAAATCAAAATCCCACTCTGCAGGGGAAAGTCACGTTCTATAACGCTCAAGTTACTGCGACCTGATCATCATGTTTTCAGTCGTCGTGATTCCATACTTTGGACACGAACAGTTTTCTGTCTCCTTCCAAGATATGCAAATGTCAAAGATTACTGTAAATAGCACCATAATTCCGGGGAAGACAGGCTTCACAAAAGGTCATGCGATACTTTGCATAATTTCAAACCTTCTGATGACCAAAATGACTCCTCCTTCTGCATTACTGTTAGACCGTCGGTTTCGACGGTGTTCATTGAGTGCCCAACAACGGGATGAAAGCGGAAACTGTGGCTTCTGCGTGAGTTAGTTTACAGTGGTAACAGAATTGCACAGCTTTTACCGCACTCTCTCCCACTTCCCTTCCCGGGCCCGGTGTCATGGCCAACTCACTAAGACCTCATTCTCCATTCTCACTCCCAGGTTCCAACCACTGCCCGATCCGATTAATTGTATGATGCCGGGAGTGGGCTTCCTTCATTTAAATACCGACAGTTCGACTTTCGTTGCCGACGATGTTTACCGTGAACCCCACAGCAAGGTGAAGCAGGGACGCTGACTTGCGCATGAATTAGTTTATGTGAATGTAGACTTCCGCAACATCTACCGCGCTCTCCCTCCCGCACTTGGACCCGATGTCAAGACAGAGTTAAGGAGACCGGAGACGAGGGAGGGCGCAGGTGGATGGCACGGTCGAGCCCACACCTTGGCGCTCTACTCCACACCCTCTTGTCCACACAGCAAATGACCAGGTTTTTGACCAACGACAACAAAGGGCGGAGGCCGCAGGGGTCCCAATGTGCACGACGTCTGCCGGCAACTGAGTCTACCTTCGCACCCCTCGAAATGTTGGCATTTATTATGGTGCGCAGATCCGATAACGCCTGCCAGAATCCGATATGGTCCCGTGCTGGTCCAGCGCATCTACCACCTGGCCCGTTTGGAGGGTACCCTTCTTTTTCATACAGCATTTTAGGCTGACATAGTATCCTTTCAAACTCGTATGCAGGGCGGTATTTTGTATATCTTTCCAAAACCGCGATTGCATCGAAAATCCATAAAAGGTGAGCAGGAAGCCGAAACAGTAGTTTTTGTCAGCGTAGTCTCTCCAGTTTTATTTGAGGATGAACTAGTCCAAGTCGTGCTACTTTATAGTTAGTTCTGTAATTCCGCTTGGAAAGTCTTTCCTAGTCCAACCTGTGCCGAAATGCTATAGTCATTCCATATCGCATTGTGGCTGAAATATTCATATCCAAACGTGTACTCAAGTTTCCTGATCTTCAGCACATGCTTCAAACTGAGCTACTGGGCCAGCGCCTGTTAACGACAGCAGAAGCGACCGCCATCAGGTAACGAAAACCGACCCTATGCGCCCAGAAGAACCTCGTCCAGACTCCGCGCTTACCGTGGTCAAAGGTTGACTAACCACATGCAACTTTCTGCGTCCTTCCGCTCTTGCCTAGCCTGTATTTTAAGGCTACCTTTTATCGATTTTTTTCATTCACTGTACCCCGTCCCATATAACTGTACTGGCCTGACGAGAAGTTATCGAAAGCAACGTTCGCTCGCCACCATTTCTCCTGAATCAAACAGAAGTGCGGAATAATTTAAGCACCCCGAATTTTTTACACAACACGTTTGCAGTCAGATGACGCCTCGTCTTTTAAAGTAGTCTCAATTTTGGTAGTGTTTCTCCCACCCTGGGGTTGTACATGATGCCAACAGCTAAAACGCATCACTTTTTTTACTGCTTCAGTTGAGACAGACGTCAGAGCACCATGTGTCGTCAACTTTTCAGGTCGAAGTTTATAATCACTGACCGACCATGGTACATCATCAGGCAAATCCAGCCATATTTGCACTTATGGCTTAATTGCCGGCTGCATCGCAGTGCTCTTTCGCCATTCCACTAAACACATCATCGGCCGATCACAAATCAGTGTCGACGCCCTTTTTTTCCATTTGCGAGAAAACCATGATGCGATGAACATGCCCTTTGTTTCTTTCCAAGCGCATGTGGCACTTGTACTTTTTCAGGAATAAAATGCGAAAGTTTTACTCTAGGATGACAGTGAGGCAAGCGCTAAAGTTAAGTTTTGACGGCCTCGCATTTTTTCGTTTGCTTCCAACGAAACGGGGTTAAGTAACTCAGGGACGCGTAAGTGCATTTAAAATGGATAGATATCTCCGTTACCACTTATAACTTTCTTGTCTGTAGTGCACTGTCTCAGTAAGATGTGCGAGATTTGGCTGATAGGTGATGTAGGTGATTTATCGTCGCCCTCATTTTGTCACTGCCAAATGAGGAGTCTGTCACTTTCCGAGTCTTCAGACTGTAGGAAGACTTTGGCAGTATGAAGCATCGGACTATCCTTGACTCGCACTTCAAATCAAACTCTATTCATAGGTGGGAAAGGTGGATGAATGCCTTTTTATACAGCTTTTGTGAAGTGATTTTTATCACGTGGTTAATTTACGTGACTTCTAAACAGAGGAATTTTCTAAATACTGATAGAGACGAACAGGCGAGTTCCAGGAGACAGTTCAGAAGGAGAAGATGTGACCACTGGAACAAGAAGTTTATTGGCCTGACGTTTCGGTTTCTCACTAGGACTCATCATCTTAGGCCCGCAGTCCATCAACAAGCGCCATGACCTCCCGTGAGACATTCCTTGCACAGGGGATTCAGTCACGTGGGGAGGGAGCGGGTGAGCAAGAATCTCAGTGACAGCGGGCAAAATTAGTGGGTAATCATCACGCCAACGTCCAACACGGATGATGGGATCGCAGCAATTAGCGACTCGGACGCGGACTGACCCCAGCGGTGATCGCAAGACCTGTCAATTATAGTACACATGTGGTCCCACAGCCGTTACGTACAGTTATTACAGTCTTTATGCCTCCACTACCCTTATCTGAGACTGTCTCTGATTATGTGTCCGAGAGAGAATTCGAAAGGTCAGGCCAATAATCTTCTTGTTTCGGTGATCGCATCTTCTTCTTCTTCTACATACTCATGCCCTACTTTAAAATTATTGAAGCTTACAAATATCGAGGAGATGACTGGCAAAGACGGAAACACCTGAGTGGTCGTTTCTGGACTAATCTGCCGTCATCAACTAGGGCTGTCTAAACTCCGAGTTGCACACCCATCTATCTGCTAGTATTCACCCGGCGTGAGCTGCAGACCTTCAATGTAGTAATATCCACCCCGACCCTGCAAGTGAGTGCATGACGCTCTGATATGATCAAATCCTCCCCATCTCAGCCGGCGTAACAGAAGCTCGTCAGTGCAGTTGTGTACTGCACTTCCTAATGATCAGGTTCGAATCCTGAATGGGTAGTCTGGGGTTGGGATATTACTGGCTGATGACGGATGTGGTCATTCCTGTGTCCCTGTCTTTGTCAGCGAACCAAGGCACTTAAATTTTGCTTTTTTAGTCCTGCGCTCTTCACCGGGAATCCAACTATCTACAAGCAAACCACCAGAAGAATGTCACGATCAAGGAAGGTGAACTCGTCGTGGTATAAATAGACATATCGTGAGGATAGGGTCCAGTCAGTGAGGTACTAGATCTGGAATAGCAGAGATTTTTCCGTGATGCTTAAATGAAAACTACGTGTCGTACAAGCATTCAGGGGCCAGATGCACGCATCCTGCAAACTCAGTGAGCGTATCCCAGCTTTTGTGCTTCCATCGAGTATCATAAAGTATGGTTCTTTTATTAGTCGATAGCCTCTTCGAGTTGTCCGTACCATCGGGGAATTCAATGCAAGTGAAATAGACACCATCGCACGTAAACGTGGGAAAATTGTCAAATATGGTTGGAAATAAAAACATGACAGCTCAGATCCGAAGGTTCTTCAAATAATGAGCTTCTGTTTGTGCTGATGTTTGGCATTTTTAAAGTCCTGTACCCTGAAAGAACTTTGAACGGATCGAAGAGGATTAGTGAATCAGTAATTAACGATGTTGCGTAAAACTCGACAAATCATCCGACCAACAATTCCTTCATCTGGATTTTCCAACCGTGGGAAGAGAAAAATAGAGGCAGCTCAAAGCGGAACTCCTCAGGAGATCCAGTCCGAGCGAAATCTTGCTCAAAATATGAAACGGGGAAACTATACAGTAGATTTGCTAACTTATGAAATGTTAACCGAAATTTCAAAATATGCATTCGACTCAAAAAGATTACATAAGTGGGGTTATAATATTAACCATCTTGCGGCATAACTCTAAGATATTTCAGTTGCGTCGTGATGCCGGCTTTTGAATGAACCTATTTCGGCTGTCTGCGAGAACTGTACTCAGCGAAAAATAGATGCTTAAGTAGTATGAATTTTTTAATTGATTTTCAATGCCCTTATGAAAGACATGCATAAAATATTCACTCTTTTGGTCATTTGGAAAAAGGGGGCGTCTTCTTTTAGGATTACTCGCTCTTTCCTAAGCGTTATCAGAGAACGGTAGGCCGCGAATCACATGAAATGCAGATCTTAACATGATGAGGAGCAAACCGATGGCCGATAACTGGGGCTGTTTGCTCACAGAGGATGCAGAGGAAGACTGGAGATCATTTAAAACGAATTCGCTGGATTTGATTCGGTGCTGCTGTCTAGGTAAGGCGCCAAAACGGCTAATCGCCCCACCTGGTTAACAAGAGATCTTAACCGACGGTTGGAGAAGAAAAATGGAAAATTTGAGAAAAGCGGTTTGGCAATTTGAAGACCGATTCTTGAAATGAGCCACTTCAAACTATCGAAAATGTTTGCTATGAGACGATCGCACCGCCGACCCAAAATGTGTGCCACGTGATCCAGTTAGGGACAGTCGACTCCCCGCTGCAGGCCTGTGATTATGTTGTTTGCCATCTGCCTTCGGTTATGGTCTCGGTGTTGTGTTCTTAGATTATGTCAAGGTGTTTTAAAGTTTGATGCATTTGGCTTATTCCTTTGTTTTATGCGTGATCCCATTTTGCAAGAATGGCCTAACTATATGTGAAGGGTTCTTTGACTTGAACTCTGTAGACTAATCCGGTGGTTCAATGTGATTAAACCCTCCCTAAAAGTCTCTTTCAACAGCTTGTTTTTTGACGACGGAATGGAAATAAGGATTCGTGTTTTTTGCTAAAGAATGGTTCATCAACCGAAATTGCGCCAGTTCCCTTTTTCGGCATTGTAAATTGCTTACCTACCTATTTGTGACATACGAAACTTACTAACAATACCCATAGAGTTTTTGCCAAAATTCCCACACCAAAAACGTTAGGTTTGACCATTTGGCGCCTCGTGGACTTGCATTTAAGACTACATAGAAGTCATAGTTTGCGGGTCAAGTGCAAAGAACACTCAAAAAGCCAAGTCATAACTAAATAACTGAGAAGACTTGACAGTTCGACCGTCGGCTCCGATGATGTCCGCCGTGTACCCCACAGCAATGTGAAGCAGGGACGGTAACTTGCGCATAAATTAGTTTATGTGAATGTGGACTTCCGCAACATCTATCGCACTCTCCCTCCCGCACTTGAACCCGATGTCAAGATAGACGCAAGAAAACCAGAGAGGGGGAGGGTGCAGGTGGATGGCACGGTCGAGCATGCACCTTGGCGCTCAACTTCACACCCCTATGTCCACACAGCAAATGACCAGGTTTTTGACCAACGACAACAAAGGGCGGAGACCTCAGGGGTTCCAATGTGCACGACGTCTGCCGGCAACGGGGCCTGCCTTCGCACTCCCCCCCCCCAAATGTTGGCATTTGTTACAGTGAGCATTCCGATGACGCCTGCCGGAATCCGATATAACCCCTTGGCTGATATAACCTGATATAACCACGTGGCTGGTTTGGGGGGCCCGTTTGAGGAGACCAAGCATCAAATAAGCACAGGCAGATTGATTGATCATCAATCAGGCTGACTTCTTAGCTTACCTTTTAGTTGGATAATGTTCTAAAGTAGTTATGCTACTTGCACAACCCTACACGAATCAGGGCTAAAATATTCTCTTTGTAAACCCTACCTCTTATTGACAATTTTACAGTGGGAATTGTTGTTAAGCTTGCCGATCCCACGCAATTTGCTTATTTAATCTACTTAGCTGGAGTTTTACTTTCGTGTAAATCTCAGACTCGTCTCATAGATTTAATGCCTCAGACAAATCATAAATCTCTTCTGAATTACCTTCTTCAGCCTGTGCAAGCTAAACCGCACTAATAATTGAAAATGTTATCTCAGTTTCAATTTTAACGGTCCTATTAGGTGGAACTTTCTTACCAGGATAGAAAATTCTCGTAATAATTACAGCTTAGACGCAAATAAAACATTTCTTCGGGTCGGACATATGGGAAATTGAGGGGGTGCATTATTTTGCTTGAATTTATGTTTGCTTTGTGAGCACATAAATTAGTTGTATTCTTTGAAATATATATGCCATTAAAGTAATTTTTATCTTTTAGCTAGACACTGGTTGGATTCAAAATTCTGAGAGATCCTCTCAACGTACTATTGTAGCCATGTACCACTTTTTTAATTTTTCGTTTGACGACGTTCGAATATTTCACATTTGTCAACTTTGTCTTTTTCCAACAGGGATTTGAGTATTTAGGTTTTAAGCAGGCCTTTAGTAGAAACTGACAAAGCATTCGTATTTTAAATTATTAGCGCTTCATTTTTTCACTAGTTGGTCTACTTAGAATTTGGACATGTCATTAATTGTATTTCCGTCTATGGAGATTTTTCTCTGGCAAGCCATTTCACTGTGTTTTGAGATTTTGCAAATTTCTAGGAAATTACCTTTGCGTGTAAGGAGGTTCTCTCTTAAAAAACCCTTCACGTTTGTTTTTCTTGTGGGCGACGGTTTGGCAAATCAAACTCTTCATGCACATGTAGAGTACCCTGGAGTTATGCATTTGCCGTCCTTTCTTTCCGTCTGCGATGCCTTGTTTATGAGTCCATCACGAACAGTGGAATGTCTTACCACTGGCAAGCTGCTCCAACCTACTATAAACAGCATGCTGATTAAATTTTGTTAGCGCGAACTTGAGTTATGAGAAGTATTTAGTACTGGGTCGAAAATTGCTAGTAGGAGGTTAAACAGGTACTGCCAACTTTTATTTCTTAGTCCAAAACGATAGTCACAAAACCTCCTTGGCATTCAGTGAATGTCAAGTTTTTTGAAAAAAACGGAACATATTGGGCTTAAATATGCGACTTTTTATGTGCCAGTGGTTTCCTGTTCTAGTAAAGGTTGGTAAGCCAGCATACATGTTCTGCCTCTCTTTTAGAATCGGACATCCAGTTCGAACAACTTCATATAGACAATTTTCTTGGCTTAAAAATAGGCTTTTGATTGTTAAATCTGAGTAGAGCCAGATATGTCCAACAGTTTTGTTCTCATAAATGCGGCGGCATATTTCATAGCGAAAGTTTTATCTGTGAATCTGAATATTCGGCATAAAGCACAGCGGTACAGCGCCCAGGCGAGAATTTGTTTTATCCCTATGATAATTACAAGGAGCAAATGATATATAAAAAACATAGGTGACATTGTCGCAGTCCCTTTTTATTACCCTGGTCGATAAAAAGTCCCAAACAACGTGGACTTTTCACGAACATGGGAATTTTCCGTGAACGCGATACGTGCGAGTAATTAGTTGGATTTTTGATATTTGTAGTTTTTATGGGGAAACATTGTCCAAAATAAGCCGGATGGACACACGCGGTCCAAAAGCACGCAGGACGGCGATATTAATGGCCGATCACCAAAAAGTATCACTATTTCTGTTGAAATTATTCACAGGGGACATTTGTGACTAGGTGCTCTCATAAAAAAATATGCAATTCCACCCGTGCTGGCAAACTGCGTTATCGAAGCCATCTCTGAGTGGATGAGCAAATTATTTAAGAACGTTTTAAATTGCCTGGGATGATGTGGATTGCTAATGTTCAACTTCTAAATGTAATTACATTTGGCCAGAACGGAAGAACCTCTCCTAAATTTTTCCAAATAAAACAATCTAATTGTATCGAGCCTGGCGTACGGTTAAAAACCATTGAGCCTGACTGAACAGAAAACATGAAAAGGCAGTAAAAGTAATAGTGAGCTTTTGGTGGTGGTAACTACTAGAGATCATCATGGAGTGCAAATACGCGAGAGGTTGCCTGGAAGAAATAGACTCAGGTTTTAAAAGTGCACACATACCACATGTTCTCTGGAAACAAAACCTGAATATATGAACAGAAAGTGCGTAGTTGTGTTAGAAAAACGAGTCTTACCAAAGCGACCGATTTTAATTCATTGAGAACTGGCATAAGATGCAGCAGGGCGGCAAGTCACTTGTTTGGAGTAAAACGACATTTTAGGTGATGCATGAAATGCGGTTAACTGAATGAGCGGAGGATGATTCAGAGTGATTTCCTGCAGAAGAATTTTGCGGAAATAGGAGCCTTTGTGAGATAGTGTGCATAGGGACCACCAACGGAATAAAAAAACTGGAATGCAGTTAGAAGACGCGAACACCGGCATATTTTCCTCTCTGTGGGTGGAGGGTACCATTCACAGCAGTGCCCTGTCATTTCGGGTGCTAGTGGAAGTTGCTGAGGCTTGTGGCGACCTTGAGATGCCAATGAAAATCGTCTGCCTTCCAGCATCCTTAGCCAAACGCCAAAACAGACGTTTTATCCAATAAATGCAGTTTTTGGAAGTTTCCAACCACGCAGTGTTTACTCACGTCAGTATTTTTTCGCAAATTGCACGCTGTGCTGTAATCGCTTTCTGATGAATCAGTTTGCCTCGTTGCAAACAAAACCGACCGCCACGGAGAATATCTGCGGTGAATGCGCTCCCGAGGAAAACAAAAACATTTTCATCCAAGTTTTCTTGTGGCAATGTGTTCTGTTACGGATGTGTTTTGTTTTGTTTTTGAATGTTTACGGCCTTAATCCTGTTCCAAATTAAGATCGGAGATGAAACTAAAACGTGCCTGGAAAAAGAAAGGGTTCACTTGAACCGATCCGATAAACTGCTGTTGTTATGGAGAGCTTGGTCAGCTTTCCACCATCAAGAAGTCGAGTGTAGGATCTAGCCGATGCATGCATTTACGTGAATTACCTATCTTGTGAGGCAAACGAAATGCCTTTGTTTTCGGGTTTATTCAGAAACAGTTTTCGTAGCATTTTCGAAAATTACGACCCTATCCTGGTATTGTAGATTTACTATATAGTGACCACATTTATATATCAAAATCTTCTCCAAGCAGCTACGATGCCATTCATTTTTGTTTCTAAACTATTGGACTTCAGTAAATGAATTGGGAAAGAAGTATCTTGTCGTATAATTGGATACGCGATGGGCGGTGACGCTTGCGGCAATCTAGAACTACCTTAAGAATATCCATATATGCTAGAACTTGCAGATATGGTAAAACAAAAGATTTCCTGTTAAAATTTCTATTGTAATTTGTGACGCAAACTGGTGCAGATTTAAAAATGCCTGACTTTTTGAAAGTAGCATAATTACTCTCACTCTGCCTCACCCTGTTTACTTGTAAGGAAAAACTGACTTGTATGTTTCTTTTTTAGTTTGTATGCTGACCTATTTCCAGAAAAGCAGTGCTTTAATGCAGGCAAGATTCGTAATAGAATCTTGCCTTCAAAATGCCTAGCTAGAAGCCAAATGTCGATTTCCAGCGACTAGGGCCTTCCAGTTTTCCCGTTTGGCGAGGGCAAATTGACTTGAAGACTTTGTGTTCGTTGGTCAAATCGAGGTTGATGAAAACAAATGCATCGTGAGCTTTTATTCCTGCCTATCTTAGCAAAATCCGAAAAGGAAACCCTCGACTTTCCTCAGTTTCACAAGGATTGTATTACCTGCCAAATGATGGTAATCAGTTTACTCTATTCACCTGATCCAAACGAACAACCGTAGTTCATTCCTTCGTCGTCGAAAATCTCCCCCTTAAACGCCAATAAAGATTATCGCGACAGACAGTTGCACGCCGTGCTTCACAGCTGACAAGAGGCACAAAAGTTTCATTTCCTTGTCCAAGTTTCCCTCCAGTTACAATCTTTATTCATATTTTCTTCGATCTGGATGTAGGGCAGAGCCTAGTTCAATAGGCTCTGCTAAATCTGATGCAGACTGTTTTTACCCAGATGACTATAGCATTTTTAGAGTGCAGTGGACAGCTACGCTATCTTTTTAGTCCCAATGGCACGTGAAATAACGTACAATTAATATGTGCGAAATTTTCTCCCGCGCAGAACTCTATTTTAGAAACTACTTATTGAAACGCATCCGTATTGACAAATTTGGAACGGAGTCTGCGATGTGTGTTGAAAGGTGGATCGGAGAGCATTATTGGAGCATGATGTAGGGCTTTTAATTCTTCTGCTTCAATCAACCTGATAATGCAGTGCATATGCGGTTTAAGCGTACTCAGAGCGCTACCTTCGATTTCGACGGTGCCCACCGCGTGCTCCACGGCAGGGTGAGACCAGGGACGGGGAATTATTTCATAGTGATAGCGGACTTGCGCAGCATCTACTGTACTCATCCTCTCCCACCTGGGCTCGGTGTTATGTGTAAGTCAAGAAGACCGGAGGCGGGAGAGGGCGCAGGTGGCTAGTATGGCCTGACGAGCACCTAGGCGTACCAGCACGCCCCCTGGTCCCCCAGCAAACACTCGACCAGGATTCTATACACAACAAATATGGGAGGTGGCACGGATCACACTTGGTGCGGCGTGATTTGGTAACTGGGCCTGCTATCACACCCCAGATGTTGGCATTTGCTGTGGATGCGCAGTACCACTTACGACTGACGGACTCCAATCTAGCCCGAACCCTACAATCAGGCCAACTCCCCTTGTGACAGGAAAAGACTGAGGCCACTAAATTGAGGGATTAGTAGCTCATACCATCTGAGTTGTGGTCCAGTTGGGCATCGAGTTTAGGGCTCTGCCAGTCAAGTCGCAGTGTAGTGACAAAGCTGAGGGTGTACGCAGAGTGCCGGATGAAGGGACCCTTAGGAATGTCATCCAGCCGCAGATCTTGCAGTGTCTAATCGGCTAATGTGGACCCAGAACGCCGCATTCATCAGGATGAAGTTGGGTAGGAGTTTCGTGACAGTTAAACTCAGCAACATATGGGCGTTTTGTATTCGTATCGGGTCGGGGTCACTAATTTGTGGAAGAATACTCAGAGCGGTACAATCATCAAGGCGAATCCCGGATTGTAGGTGAAGACAGAAATCAACAGAATGAGGGGTCTACTGGGCATAAAACCTCTTGGGGACAATGGCCGCTGTCAAAGCTAGGGTTAATTTCGACTGCGTCCAGTCATGTTTAGGAGTTAGTGAGACGGTGGTGGTAGCTGCTTTCATGAGCTTATAAGGCAATCTCAAGTGGGGTCCAATTGGTATGTGTCGCATTTGTCGAAGGGTGGTGTTCAAGCGGCCTGTGTTCCATCCGCAGGGGGTGGTGTATTCAGGTGTCGCATGGACAGCCGCTAGTTGAAGTCTGTCGACAGTCTGCAGGTCAGCACGTCTGGAATCGTTCGCCGCAAAGGTGGATGACCTTGAGGCAACGGGGCCTTGAACAAGGACGCCAGACATGACCAGGATGAGCATGGGCAACAGCACCCCGCCAGACAAAACGACGAAATTTTTGTTTTGATCCAGCTCATATGCGGGTCTGGGAGAGTGTCGATGATGACAGGGGTTGCTTGAGGCGCCTGAAAAAACTGATGCTGCTACTTTGCAGAGGCGTAGTTTGGAAATCACCCGTAGTGCGTACTGGCCTGACCTCTTCAACTCGTGCCGGTGAGTTGCCGCGTTGGTATGAGAGGAATGAATATTTGGGACGCAATGTATTGCAGTAAGTGCTGCGTCCGACGAATTCGTCAGTGAAATTGGCTCGCTGTTATCCAGACACAGAGGTTGGGGAGCATGCAACGTGAAAAGTCGAAAAATTCATTGGTGTATATGTATTGCCATTTTGAGAACATAGAAATAACCAACAAATGATGTTTTCGTTTATAATGGACGGGAGAATGTCTCGAAGAAAACAGATATGTGTTCAGTAGGTTACATATTTGAATGACTGTCCTGTAATATTTAATTAGGTTTTGACCCGGACTTGTATGCCTGAGTTTTGCTGACAACATGCATCTTGATTCGCGACAGGGTATCGGCGGCTGCGTTTTCCTATTCATGGACACAATAAGTTAAGCAGGAAAATCCTCGGGATGTACTCGAGCAAGAATTTTGTGACGACTGTGCTCATCCATTTCTGGAAATTGCAGTTCGATCACGGGGAGCCACCAATTCGTGGCGGTTAAGCAGTGAGAGTGTACTCAGGGCACTACAATCACCAGCCCAAACCCTGTGCTGTAGAAAGCACGGAAGTCGCCAGAATAAGGGAGTTATTGTATACAGAACCCTGAATTGTTGTTCCGGGAAGCAGTGGGTACTGGCGAAGTCAGAGCATGTGCTGACGGTGTTCGGTCGTAAAGACATTGCCGACAAAGACAAGGGAGACTGGAATGGCCGTTTCTGTCTCACCAGCTTTTATCAGCTAGCCATACCAAGCCTCATACCCGATCGCAGCCGATAGAACAACGGGTCCGTGGCTCAGCGGTTAGGGCGTTGGACTTCTAACCAACGGGTTACGGTGCCGAGCCCCCGGGATGGGGTATGGTTGGCTGATGACGGCTAATAAGCCAGAAGTGGCCATTCCCGCCTCCCATGCCTTTGACAATTATATTATTCTGCCTATACTACTAATAGCTACGCGGCTGCCGGCGGCGGTCTGGGATGAGCCCCCGGCACAACGGGACGATTGTGTCTTGTAACAAGATTGATCAGCGTTCCCCTACCACTATGTTAGGTCGTGCCTAAAAGGGAGCGAGACAGGCTGTGGCAGCTGCTTTAATAGGTTTGCGGAACAAGCTCAAATGTTTTCCAAGTGGTGTGGGTTGCATTCGCCGAGGAGGTGTGTGCTCATGTGACGATTTGGCAGTCACGACGGTGTGGACGCAAGTTTGTCCGAGCTGAAGTTGATCGAGTGGCTGCAAGCCAACGTGTCTGGAACCGCTCGCTGAAAGTGTGAATGACCTTGCCCGCGATGACATGCCCACGATGGCTGTCGGCAAAAATAGCAGTACTTCATTTTATAGATGCCTCCCATGGATTTCGTGCGCAATACTGCTTTGAGAGGAGCGAAAGTGTATAAAGGATGACTGTTTCGCCAGTATGCCTTGTAGTTCAGTATGAGCTCGGAGTATTTTGATTACACTGAAAAAGAAGGAAATTAAAAATATCAAAACTCACATAACCAGAGGTATTGGAGCACAGACCCTGAGGATCTTTTCATGTTATTTAGTTAAATTATGCCTCAAAAGATCCACAAATTCTGCATATTAAAACGGTTTCATGACTAAGCTATTCATTTTCCACCTCCTCGACTTTAAAAAGTTAATTCATATCCTAGAACATTCGGTTATTCCTTCCAGGAAAAATTATTGAATACTTATCAGCACCGGAAGTTGACAAAAATATATTGCGTACATAATTACTTTCCTTATTGATCAGTCCACATTACTAACAAGCAGTCCAGTGGGAGGCTTGCGCGATACGGCATAGACTACGCCTCACTTTTATCCGTATCATCGCTCCGGACTGGAAAAACCATGACCTTTAATCCCAATTTATCATATCTTAACGGAAGAATATCCTGCGGCGTAATGGTTTGCTCGGAAGAGCTCGCGCTAATGATCTTTATGAGCAGTGCAGTCACTGTGAGCGCAAGAAACACCTCTGGGTAAAAACTTTATGTTGATCACCATAGACAAATACCAGAGAGAGAGATAGGTTGGAGTAGCTATATTTAGGCTACCCGCCATCGTCAGCGAGTTGTAGCTATGTTTCACTAGTGGGATTAGCCGTTCCTCAGAGCCGACTAGCTAAATCTTGAGGCAGTCTTACGCCCCGTCTGCCGCCATCGAAAAAACGCAAAATCATGTGTGTTGAGGGCACTTGCCAGTTTAATTCGGCCGGGCGATAACGACGGCGCACTGCTTTGCCTCAAAACTCTGGTTTAATGCCGACGCAAGCAGTCACGCAGTGGCGAGCCTAGCACAATTGATTTAAGAGTAAATGCTCTAGTGATAGACATTTCTTCTCCAGCCCCAGTCAGAGACAGAACTTTTCGTCAGTCGTCAGACATGCCCCAACAACAGGAGAGGGAAGCCTGGGACTTAAACGCTGCCGATATTTTTCAGGTTTACTCTTAACTGGCTTTTTCCGTCCACAGTTCCACTGTGCATATAAAGATCTAACCCTGCTTTTAAACCCCGGTGATTAGCTGATTGATGTTGTCGTACTGGCGCGCATGCAAAGGTATGAGTGGCTTACGACGGTTAATAAATCAGAAATGGCCATTCCAGTCTCCCTTGTCTTTGTCAATAATTCACTTTGACTCGACTGTGAAAAACTCGACGCCTCAGTGGGATTCGAACCCACGACAGCAAGAGGAGGCTTTAGTACAGCCAACGCTCTAGTTACCTGAGTTATGAGGCACGACAGGACGACGCGAGTTTAATCACATTTGGGTTTTGTTTAACTGCTTAACCTACTGCAACGTCTGGATCCACCAAATCTGATACAGTAAACTGACTGCTTAAGCAGGATTTCCTAAGTAATACATCTAGAATCCACCAGCGCCTACCAGGTTCACGTAATTCATAGCTGTTATGGCAGATTTCAAAAAATTCTCTTTGACCTAATCGTTAATTTTTTGAGATCTGCCGTGACACCTATGAATTGCGTGAGCCTGGTAGTCATCTAGTGGATTCTAGGTGGATTACTTAGGAAATCCTGCTTAAGCAGTCAGTTTACTGTATCAGATTTGGTGGATCCAGACGTTGCAGTAGGTTAAGCAGTTAAATAAAACCCAAATGTGATTAAACTCGCGTCGTCCTGTGGTGCCTCATAACTCAGGTAACTAGAGCGTTGGCTGTACTAAAGCCTCCCCTTGCTGTCATGGGTTCGAATCCCACCGAGGCATCGGTTTTTCACAGCCGGGTCAAAGTGAATTATTTGAAGTATGGCATAACACCTGTGAATTTGTCGGCAATTCTGTTCCCCACTTTATGTTTATCTTAATCGTATTTGATGCCCATGGCGTGTTAAGTGTACCCTAGTTCGGGATCTGAGTTTTTGTTTTACAGAGCGTTATGGCGGGACAGTCGATTGGTGCATGAGAAAAGGAATAAAGCGCATGGCCGAGACTGGAATTCATCCCCACCAGCTCATTTCTTACTGTTGTTGATCTAACACGCTTAAAGGTTGACGTGAGAACTCGGTCGCCAGTCGGTGTGTGTATGTGTGTGTGTGTGTGTGTGTGTGTTGCATTTCCCGAGGGTTGGTGTCCCAGTGGCTTCGATTGTAGTTGCAAGGGGACGGTGCGTTCAAGTGGTCGCATGGGCGTCTGTGACTGGGGGACGCAGGCGTGCCCGAGCTGAAGTCGATCGAGCGGCTTCTGGCCAGCGCATCTGCATCGGCTGCCTGCAAGGGGGGGGATGACCTTGAGGCAGCGAGGCCTTGGACAATGACGCCAGACTGGTCATGATGGCTGCCCACAACAGTGGCTTGGAAGGTTTCCAGCTGAGGTCAGAACTCGGTCTTCACTGACAGTCAGGCTGAGCAGTGGGTACCCCCAGTAAAGCGTTTGGGACACCCTCATTGGCGCCAGGTCCAGACGTCCTCACGACATTCTGGAACATGCAGTGGGGATTAGGCCGCGCATGTGGCACGCATAGACGGTCAGTCAATGCGTCCGAGCCCACGCCAGTCATCCTGACTTTGCCGTGCCAGCGGGTGAGGGGGGAGAGGGTGCGGAAGGTGCGACTCAAGGCTGTCTCACTACAAACCAATCTACCAATACTGTGTCCACACCTTGGGGATACGCAGCGAGCGCATGTCGCTTGTGGTGGACGAACAGTGAATGACAAAAAAACTTGCAAATATGACTTATTTCTGGTACTCCTTCTTAATAGATGCCTACCGTTTATTAAAATCGTGGGAAAAAATTACAGTAGACGGGCTAACTCATGAAATGTCAACCGAAATTCCGAAATGCGTTTTCGTTTCGAACGGATTAATTAAGTAGGGTTCCAAAAGTAGTCAGCCTGCAAGATAACTCTATAATATTTCAGTTACCCCAGGATGCCGGCTTTCGAAAGTACTTCCTTCTGGCTGCATGCAAAAACTACACTCTGCACCAAATGACTACTTAAGTGGCATGTACTTTTCTCATTGATTTCCGATGCCCCTAAGAGTCCAATTATATTCCATGGAAAAAATTCTTATAAATATTCATTCTTCTGAGCATTCGGTAGAAAATTACGTCTTCTTCCATTTGTATACCCGAAGGAAGTGTAATATTCAGTTTTCAAAAACTTTTCCAATTCCCGAATAATTTTGAACCCGCTCTGCCGTCACACTCGCATTCAGGGTTTCCTAACTACAAGCCATGTATTATCCGCGTACGGAAAACCACGCATTTCTCTACGGTATTAAGAAGAGACTATATGGGATTCATAAAATTTAGCAGTGGATTTGAGCGATATAGTTAACTTTACAAGCCACTTTGATTAGTGCAGAAACATGAAGTTTTACGAACAGTCACTTCAGGATATTGTAAAATTTCACAATTAGAAACTTTTTGAAAGCCAAGTTATACTTTTCCTTCGAGGATAAAGATGGAAGAAGACGTAAATTTCTACCGAATGATCAAGAGGATGAATATTTTTATGCATGTTTTCTGTGAAATTTAATTGAATTTTCAAAGGCATCGAAACTTAATGAGAAAAAGTCATGCTTCTTATGTGGTTATTTTTTAACAGAGTATAGTTTTTGTATGTCGCCGGCAAGCGAAAGAATGACTACTTTTATGCATGTTTTCCATAAAATATAATTGGACTTTTAGGGATATCGAAAATCAAAGTGAAAAATGCATGGTACTTAACTAGCCATTTTTACAGGGCATAGTTTTTGCATGCAGCCTGAAGGTAGTTCGTCGAAAGTCTGAGGTATGTGACCTATAGAATTATACTGCAGGCTGACTAGTTTTACAACCCTACTTAATTGATCTCTTCGATGGAAAAACGCATTTCGGAATTTTATTTGAGATTTCATGAGTTAGCCCACCTATTGTAGTGCCTTTACGTTGCCTGTTTAAGGAAGCAGTCTATGGAGCCTCACGTTGGAGTCGTGGAAGATGTAATGGATTTCCGTGTCTTGCGTTGTCTTTAGTTTGCTGTGAACACATTTGATTTTCCCTTGGTCTACGATATGCCTATGTGCCAGATAAAACAAGTAATGCTGGCAAAACCAGGAGAGATTAAAGTGATCATTTCTGGCTTTTTAACTTTCGTCAGACAGCCCTACCTACACCTTTATTTGTAAGTTCTCTCTGGCAGTTGTTAGACAACTTCGGTTGAAAGTCTGTATGTTCTGGTCTAACTGCATTCCGGTTCTACGTTTTTCAGTGTCCTAACGCAAATTTGCAAGGCTTTTACGCGTTACTGTGCTCCTCAGAAGCGCACCACCAATCACATTGCTCGGGGTAACACATTGGTTTTGGCCTGAAGCGCGAGGCTCCAGAGATATGATGTCGCGATGGGCACTTTCTGCCCACCTGGGTTTCTAGCTCCAGGGTGCCTGGATTTAGGATTTGGCACGATTGGGCAACGAAGGCCTAGCACACGGATAACAGACATTTCGGCCCGCTTGGAATTTATCGATGCTACCGCTGTAGATATGAGAAGATACAGCGACTCCGCTAATCATGTGCGTGTAGCGCCTCAAACGACATTGAGCCTTCCGCCTCCGGCACCCCCCTCTCCCGCCCTAGGAGTCATGTAATCACGACTCCCGGCGCCGAGGATAGCCAATCGCAGGCGCTCACAAACCCTGCTATCACCCAATCAACTGACTGGGCCGACACTGACTGACGCTCATACACTCGCATTCACGTCACCCTAGCGTGCGTGCGTGCGCGGGCGTACAGCCGTCCCCGGGTTGGGGACGCTGACAGCCAGCAGGCTTCTGTACAGAACTTACTACTCCCACCGGCACCTTTCCCCTTCTCCTCTAAAGCGAGAGACTGGGCCGCGATTATTGTGGCGCACTCAATGTAGTCTGACTGCTTTGACGCCACATGCGTACTGTCTGACGCGTCAAGGTTGGACAGGCTCTCATCGTCGTGAGTTTAGTATGTCACATGGCAGTACTCACCCGGCGACGGAAGGGAAGGGGATGCTATTTTCATGCCGCTATCCTTTCCAACCTTTATCGGTGTGTTCCAATATGGCCGATTTCTGAATTCCAACAGTCATGCATGTCAGTAAGACTACAACTGGAGTAGGGGCAAAATGCTAATCAGAGCTGGTCTCGCTAATGCGAATGTTCATTTTGCTGTACATCGTCAAGAGAGAACGAAGTGGCAGACATATGATGATAAAGAGGAGGAGGGGGTCGATGCTGATGATGGCGATGATGATGATGATGGTGGTGGTGGCGGCGGCGGCGGCGGCGGCGGCGGCGGCGGCGGCGGCGTCGGTGGCCGTCATTGTGATGACGATCACCATTGTTGCCAACATAGCGTTATCGACAAAGACAGGGGAGACTGACATGACTGTTTCTGGCTTGTTAGCCGTCGTCAGTCGATCAGGTGTGCAGCCCCTGGGGCTCGATTCCGCGAGTTGCTGGTTAGAAGTCCAACCTCCCTAACCACTGAGCCACGGGCTCGTTATCCCGTCGGTTGCGATCGGCTGTGTACGGTTGTAAAGGGGCGCTCACCGATCGCGTTGCTGAGCTCGCTCGTCGCGTTATCCCTTAGAGTTCTCTTTTGAGCCCCGCCAACAGCCGCACACAGACGCGTAAGATAGGCGGAATAACATTGCCGACAAAGACAAGGAAGACTGGAATGGACATTTTTGGCTTATTAGACGTCGTCAGCCAGTCATACCCAACCTCGAGGTGTAAAACCACTGGGGCTAGATTCCGCGGCCTGTTATTGTTATTATGAACTGCTCAGTCTTCTAAATTTCCACAACTAATCCTCGGGCAATGCATCAGGGGTCCAATTTCTATTTCAACATCTGACAAACAGATTGTTTAGCCGGGGGCAAACTGGCGGACGTGAACACACGCGCCCAAACCTTCTTTGTGAACACAAATTATGACAGCACCCGCAAGGCAAGAAAACATTTTGAGTGGCGGAATTTTGCATGCCTACTTTTCTTTTATGGGTGCATGAACTGGAAATAAAGAAAATTCGTAAAAATCTAATTAGCCAACTTGAGGCATCTCACTTTTTTTCGACGCAGAACATCAGCTCCACTTCTGATGACTGACCGTGAGTGAGAGATATGTAGTCCATAGCAAATATAAGGAAGCTAGGATATTCCCGAAGCTGCAGATTAGTGAATTAAGTAGCCAAATTATTTAGGTAATCAAAAGCAAAAGGACTAGGCGTTATAGGTGTAAACTACAGAAAATGGAGGGGTCGTCGAGCCCGCAAAGGTTTGCTGTGAATGGAAGTTTAATCGCCGACCGTTCGAATCGGCACTGAGCACTGTATATTTGGAATATTTTAATGACTGTCAGTTGTTTATACTAATCAGTGCTAACTTCTCCTGAGTTCGCAAGGTCACTTTACAGTAGTCCGTCAAATATTTTCATAGTCAGTGTGCACCAGGAAAGAGAACTAATACTAGATTTCTGAAGTGGGTGGCTAGATCATGACACTCCGGTGGCCTAACACTCATCGTTAACTTCGGGGTCTGCTGACTGTAGAACTTTCCTGTTGATTGGTATTCCATGGCTGCCTGGCTTTTCCTAAGAGATGTTGGAAGTGTTAAAATTTTGCGCCGTTAATGGGCTACCGCATCCCCAGCGTTCTGGGTATAAAAGGTTATCTGCTGATCGACCGTTCAATCCAAAATAGGTACTCACTGACAGACGGAGAATCGTAATATCAACTACACGGCATTGAATACTTCATCTTAAGTGTCCTGATCATTGAAATCAAGAACATGATTGCGTCTTCCAACTGTGTATTTCTTGAATGTCTTCTGGTCTAATGTTTTTTTATTCCAAACCCCCACTTAATTGTGTTGCTTTTTAAGACCTAAAAATGGACAAAAGTTTGGCAAAAGAAAAATGTCCGACGACAGGCGACAGAAACAGGCACCTTGCATAGGTATAAAACCTGTAGCCTGAACAGAATGGAACCGTTGCTCTCTAGACTTGTTACAACTGTAGTACCCTGACCTACGGTAAGTGTGCTATCTCATGAAACTAAAATACTGAAACGTGTTTTTTACCTCAGGGTTGCATAAGTATGGTTGTCATATTAATCTCTGGGTAACAAAATACCAAGGTCTATCCTTCATGGCATAATGTCGGCTTTTGAACGAGGCTCTTTCCGGCCGTCAGCAAAAAACTGCCCTCTGTAACAATGACTACTTACGTGGTATGCATTTTCTCGTTGATTCTTGATTACCCTCAAATTCAAGTAAATTAATATAAATCATGCACAAAAACATTTTTCCCTTGCACTAATTTTGTAGCAGCTTACGTCTATTTCGAATCTTGTACTTGAGGAAAAAAGACCCTTGGTTCTCAAGAACTTCAATTCCTGAATAATTCTTAACCCCGCCTGCCTTCAGGGTATCCAAACTACAAATTGTGTATTTCCCTATAAAAAAGCCGAACAATTCTATGCGTTATTAAAAATACGTCATAAAGTGCTCATCAGATTTTTCAACGAGTCGGTCCCACGTTTTATACTTTACAAGCAGTATTTATTAATGCAAAGATACGATGCTACATGAATAAACATTTCGCCGTCTTAGAAAATCATATAATTAGGAACGCTTTTGAAATCAAAAGATGACCTTTTTCCAAGCAGAAAATTCGAGGAGGACTAGATGTGCTACCAAATAAGCACGAGAAGGAACATTCTTATGCATATTTTATACAAAGTATATTTGAATTTGAAAGGCAATTGAAAATCAATGGGGAAAATTCACATTACCTTAGTAGTTATTTTTTTCGGAAACCGGCTGAAATATCTCAACATTATGTCGCACGAAAAGTAATATTACAACGACCATTAAGTAATTTTTTCGAATCGGAACACCCTTCAGAATCTCGCTAACACTTCATCTATTTTCGACGAAACATTTTTCAGGTGTGCAAACAAGCGCTGCTCTCTAGGCATCTAGTTTATTGGCTTGATTCATGAGACCAAGAAAATTTGGGTAAGGATTAAGCATATGCGCGGGGTAAAGCAAAACGACGGTGAACCGCCTACAATACTTTTAAAAGTATAATAGGTGGGTTAACTCATGAAATGTCATTCGAAATTTCGAAATGCGTTCTCGTTTCGAAAAGATTAATTAAGTAGAGTTGTAAAACTAATCATCCAGCAGCATAATTCTATAATAATCCAACGATGCTGACCTTCAAAATTAACCATCTTACTAGGCAGGCCAGCTGGATTGCTAGAGCCACCAAAATGCGGTTTTATGCAACATTTTGGACAGCTCGATACTGAGAGCAGGCTTCCTCAGCCGTCGGAAAACCATACATTTGAGCGAAATGTCCTACATCTCAACCATAAAGACTTCTAATGCGAGTCTGCAAATGGAGACATGCTTTAAAAAACAAATGACTACTCCGTAAACAATCACGACACGACTGTCACACTGCTAATGACCTAAATCCTGTTTCAACCTTAAAGACTCGCAAATTAATGTCATTTCAGTATTCCGGACCGTGTCTCTAAAAGTGTGTTCCAAAAGATTTACTCCGTGTTAGTGCATTAACTTTCTCGGAAATTTAACAAGGCGAGGTGAAACTGGGGTTCATGTACCAGAAAACACACGCGAAAAGCTGGGGAACCTACTGATGAGCCGAACCCCTCGCAGCTGCTTCAGGCAGCAGCACAAGGTCGGCGAAACGCGC
Source organism: Spirometra erinaceieuropaei (assembly GCA_902702965.1). NCBI lineage: Eukaryota > Metazoa > Platyhelminthes > Cestoda > Diphyllobothriidea > Diphyllobothriidae > Spirometra > Spirometra erinaceieuropaei. Next base: position 34,575 of record CACRXP010000633.1, on the reverse strand, counting down.
TTGTCTGGGCTTTTAGCTAATACCTGTGTTGTCACTACGGCAAATACAGCAGGTGGACCAACTCATGAAATGTCAGCCAAAATTCCGAAACGCGTTTTCGTCTCGAAAAGATTAATTAAGAAGAGTTGGAGAAGTAATCATCAAACAGCATAATTCTATAATAATTCAGTTACCCCAGGACGTCGACTTTCAAATGAACTTCCTTCTGGCTGCATGCAAAAACTACACTCTGCACCAAATGACTACTTAAGTGGCATGTACTTTTCTCATTGATTTCCGATGCCCCTAAGAGTCCAATTATATTCCATGGAAAAAATTCTTATAAATATTTATTCTTCTGAGCATTCGGTAGAAAATTACGTCTTCTTCCAAGTGTATACCCGACGGAAGTGTAATATTCAGTTTTCAACAACCTTTCCAATTCCCGAATAATTTTGAACCCGCTCTGCTGTCACACTTGCATTCAGGGTTTCCAAACTACAAGCAGTATATTTTCTGAATATGGAAAACCATACATTTCTGTACGGTACTAAGAGGTGACTATATGAGGCTCATAAAATTAAGCGGTGGATTTGAGTGATATTGTTGACTTTTCAAGCCACATTAGTAAATACGGAGACATGACGTTTTATGAATGGCCATTTCGCGGTATTAAAAAATCACACAATTATGAGCTTTCTTAAAACCGAAATATCTTCTTCCTGTGAGTAAAAAATTGGAAAAAACCTCATTTTCTACCGAATGAGCATATTTGTATTTATTTTTTCCAAGAAATATAATTGAATTTTTAAGGACATCAGAAATCAATGAGAAAATTGCATGTTCCATAAGTAGTCATTTTTTGCAGAGTATAGTTCTTGCATGACGTCGAAAGGAAGTTCATTCGAAAGGCAGCACCCTGGGGTAACTGGAGTATTATAGAATTATGCTGCTGGATGATTAGTTTTACAACCCTACTTAATTAATCTTTTCTAAACGGAACGCATTTCGAAATTTTGGGTGGCATTTCATGAATTAGCCCACCTACTGTAGGTGTTGTTCGACAGTGTTCGGTCGGGCCTTCGTCGCAGGATGACATTCGCTGACCTGTACCGCCTCGAATAGTCGGTGTTGTGGGAATATCTTGAATGGTTCATTGTTCTGCATCCATCACACGCAATTCTTCTGTCTGAAGAAAGCTCATTTGTTGAAAAAAGCTCGGCACGGAGAGCAGGCCAGAAGTGAAAAATTTTCGAAATATTGTTAGATGGAATGCGTGCGTCCACCAATAGAGCAGGAGTGTTTAAATGCCGGCCAATGTGTTAAACAACAGGAAGCACTTTCCTACTCCGCGCACATACTTACTCCTTGCTTTCAGAGTTTAGATCACTTTTAAATTCGACAATTGGAAAATGAATTACTTGGTTTGCAGTCATACGGGATCTTCTCAGAACTAAAATGCTAGGATCTTTTCTTTTTCCGAAAACCCTTGACGTTCCCGTGTGAGTGACTTCATTTTTTTCTCAGCAATGCACTAAAGCACGACAGTTTCTCATTTCTCCGAAAGTGCATTCCAGACAATCCAGGTATTAATGGTTGTTTTCTTCACATCATGACCTTCTTCGCTGTCTATCTGAGAAATTCGCCTTGAATAAAAAGAAAAATATTTTGCCTAGTGTGCTACTTCATTAGTTGCTGGTAAATCTCAGCTGAGTGTTTCAGTCATGGAGCCATGAACACTTAGCTAGCATACGTCAACTGACGAACTATGCTCAGCTCACCTGAAGATGTGGACTTTCCCGCCTGTCATTTATTTGCTGCCCGCTGAAATTGTCAATTTGATGAGGGTAACATCGAATTTGCCTGCATGTTTAACACTGTGAAGATAGGAAAACATACCCATACAGCGGTTCTTCTACGTACTTTCCATTACCGCATGGGGCGTGAACAACTGCTACGATTGGCTGGAGTCTCCGGAAACACAGGCGCTTACGGCCTAGACTCCCGCCCGGTTTTTTCGTTTGCCGCAAAAACGAGTACTTGCGCTCTCGCCTGCTGGAATTTACTTAGGATTCTTTATGCACCTTACTACCGTCAATGTTGGTCTGGCCCGAAGAGGCTTGTCGTTGTAGGGTTTGCTCCGTCGTCGGAAGAAGGTAGTGACTTTGTGATCAGGTTTGTGGTAATGGCATAAAAAGTCATAAAGATGCGAAGAGATGAGTAAAAGTCGTAGGTTTCGGATCTGGTGGATTTTTTTAATAGTTAGCCAAGCTGAACTGCGTTTATGCGCTATTATCTGCCGGGATACTGGCATAGCATGTGTTATGCCAGTATCAGCAAACCATGACCGTCGCAGCCTAGTATACGCTGGCAGTTCTTTAAGGTTTATTTTTAACGTTTGACCATAGGACTTTGGATGCATTCCGCAGAGTTCGTCGTTTGNAAAATTCGAACTTCCTGAGGAATGACTGTTTATGAATTATGAATTTTTCCATTGATTTTCTATGTCCTTCCAAATCCAAATCCATTTGCGAAGACATACTCCAACTATTTTTGCTTGTACTTGTTAGGTATAAAATAAGATCCTCTATAAACTCTGCACTCGTGGAAATGGTAGCTTTCAGTTTTAATAAGGTTCGTTGTCATGAGATTCTTAGAATCGTGGAATGTCCATTCAAATTATTTCATTTTTTATTAGTGGCCCTTGAGGATGTACACAAAGTAACCAACATCCACTGGAAAATTTTGTTTATTACACGGTATTTTATTAATGGCACAGAGGAATGTGCGATTTTACTTACTGGGAAAGTATTTAGCTTGAAGACTGCAAACCATAAACACAACTGCAATAAAAGGTCTAGCTCAAAATTACTAATGAACCTAAAATCTCTTTAAACTATAATACACTAAATATTCGAGCAAACGATCCAACGATAACATTATTTGCTACCAGATGATTACAAAAAGGATATCTTTTACTGGCTTTTCTATAAAAAAATGTTTTCGAAATTTTAAAGGCACCCATAATTTATGTGAAAGATCATGCTACCCAACTATTCATTTTTGCCAAGCGCCTTTTTTAGACTCCCAACCGAAGTTTTTTAAAAGCCAGCATACTGACGTGACTAAAATATCTTGGATCCTGTTGCACGATAGCCAGAAATACAACCCCGCTTTTGTAAGCCTTCCTAATCGGAAACCCATTTAGGAATTCAAGTTAACGCCTTATATAACTGGTCGTCGATTTTCATTTAAAAGAGTACAGAGAGAGTAAACGCTGAACTTTCACTCCAAAGGACTGAATTATTTATTAGTACAGTCACCTCATGAAATGTTGTCCGAACTTCTGAAATGGGTTTTTCATTAGGAAGGATTACTTACGTAGGGTTCTAATGTTGATTATCACTCGACATAATCCTATAATATTTCGGACTCACCAGGATGTTGACCTTTGAATGCACTTGTTTTCGACCTCCTGTAGAAACCACACTCGGTAAAAATGACTACATACGTAGCGTGCATTTTCACATCGATTTTCAATGATTTTATTAATTCAAATATTTATTATATAAAACATGCACAAAACCGTGCCCTCTTTTACTTGTTTGTTAGAAAATCACATTTTTTCACATTGTATGACCGAAGAAAGTGTATATTTAAGTTTTGAAAAAGTTTCTAATTATGAGATTTTTAAGACCATGTGATGTTCGTACGCACAGCACCGTACCTGCCCGTTTACGAATGCTTCTCAGAAATGTACAACATAACCCACATCTTTCTAAAGGCATAGATGAATATTTTGCTTTCCTTACGCGGAAAGCACGCACCTTGTTGACTGAAATCGTTAAACTCTAATGCAACCGCTGATCTGACTCAAGGTGATTCGAGAATTGGGAAACCTTTTCAAAACCTAAATATACGCTTTCTTCGGTCATACAATGTGATTTTTTACCAAACAAGTTAAAGAAAGTATTGTTTTTTGTATATTTTTTACAAAATATTTTTAACTTCATTAGATAACGGAAAATCAATGTAGAAATGCACGCTTCGTATGTAGTCATTTTTACCGACTGGAAGGAGGTCGAAAACAAGTGCATTCAAAGGCCGACATCCTGATGAGTCTGAAATATTGTAGGATTATGTCGCGTTATAATCAACGTTACAACCCCACGTAAGTAATCCTTCCTAATAGAAAACGCATTTCAGAATTTCGGACAGCATTTCATGGGCTCGGCCACTCACTGTGTGTAGAAAGAGGTGAGGCTGAATTCTCTCACAAAAGACCAAAGAACTAAATGACTGTGGAGATAATTTAGTTAGTTCTGTATGCACAAGTGGTTTTTTGAGATTTGAGTGACATACCCCCAAACGCATGCAAATTGCAACAGTTAGGAAGAAGCAATAAAATTTATGGGAGCAAGAAACGTTCACTGTTGTCTAAAGTCATGAAAATAGCATGGTCTTCATAAATGCTTACAATACTTATATTTCTGTCCAGGGTAGGAAATTGCCTGTCATATTCCTTTGACGCCGGTTCTTCAGGTTATCATCGGAGTTGAGTAGATGCACAAAAACAGTTGACATTTTAAACGCTGTACTTGGCTGGTGTTTGCACCAGTGATCGGCCGCCGTGTGCCATCATCCTCATCTCTTCCAGTGCTCCCTGAGATTTTTTACCCGACGTCCAACTCAGTGTGCCGACAAGTGATACATGACTCATCGGAGTGCATAACCTCAGGAAGGTCTCAACTTCTCTTGGGAGAACAGGCGTGGGCAGTGTGAGTTTTATCTCAAACAAAGGTGTGGCCGGTATCTAGAGTGTGCATGGCCA
>CACRXP010000633.1:0-20367 GCA_902702965.1 Spirometra erinaceieuropaei | reverse complement strand
AAATACCTAAGTACTGCCTGAATCTTTCAACTCAAAAATAGTAGAGTGCTGAAATGTAGAAAATCCAAATCACAAGTCGTCCTACTTCCCGGTTTTTGATGCCTGGTTTTCGGTTGCTCTTCAGATCATGTGAAGTAACTTAGGAACAGTTATAATCTTGAACGGATTCGAATAAATAGTTCCCTGTACATTCAACACCCACATGGGTTAGGTAGCGAGAAAGCTAGATAACTGTCCACGACGCAGGGCCATACTTTCAATTTTGACGAGACCAGAGTCCTCGCAGCATGCGACAACCACGTGAGTCGCGATCGTCTCACACGCGGAAACCGCTCCCAGTGACGGCGTCGGTAGGGCAATTTGTTGAACAATTATCACGCTAATAATCAACATTTAGGATGAAACTGCGGCAGTTGATCACTCGGATGAGGGTGGACAAGCAATCATTGCACCAGTTTCGGACATCGGCTATGAATGCAGGGGCCGTTAAGTATGGTAGATGGGTGGTCACATCGCAACTGCATTCAATAAAATCTACTCCCCTTGTGCGTACAGCATCTTTTACCTTTGACTCTCTCTGGTGATGTGTTTGAACCAGAGTCCGTAATGTCGGGCGAATGAAATTCTTGTTTCACCGGTCATATCTTCTCCTTCTTCTCCTCAAGTGAATAATTGTGTTATTCAAAACTGTGATTAGGACCCTTTGACAAAAGTTCCTTTTCCTCAAATTTAGTCCTCAGTGGAGTTACACAACCTACCCTTACCCAAGAGGCTTCTGATCGCCAAAATTGCAGTTGGAGACAGTTTGGAGATCAGTCCTATCCTGCAACTCAACAATAAGCCAGTACATCTGTGCATACAGTCCAATGACTTGGCTTGGCGCATGTCTTGTGTTAATTGGCGCGTGAGAACTGCGAACATCACCTGTCCCGACGTCGTAAAATTTGAACGGGGATTTTGGGGGAAGTCGCCGGTGAAATGCGAAGTAGAGTTTTGCTAATCGGCAAAATAGGTAATGTTAGAGTTACGTAGAGGATCAAAGACCTGGAAGAGTGATGAATAGGGTAATAGCCCCTTGGCATACGAATCGGAACACTATGCAAGTGTGGTGCCGGAATAAAATTTGAATCTCGAATGGTGCTGTTCTGACGCCAGAGATCTGGGTTAGCTTTCGACGGTATTCTTCATCTGACCCGGCTGTGACAAACTCGGCAGCCCCAGTGGGGTTGGAACCCACCACAACAAGCGTAAAGCTCTAGTACAACCAATATTCTAACCACATGAGCTGCGAGACCTCGATCAGGAACCGTTTTTGGTCACATTTGGGTCAAGTTACCTAGCTAACTTGCTTCGACATTTGGAATCACCAACTCTGCCCAAAGCAAGATTACCTAAGCAATGAACTTTGAATCTACTTGATGACTACTAGGCTCAATTAATAAATGTGTGGTTTGACGAATATGCATAGCTCATCTGATCCAGTTTTAAGAAACTCGGCGAATTCGGTGGAGCCGAATATCTGAATTCCAGTTAAATGTATGAGTAGGGAGAAGACGACTGGTCAGGTGCTGGGGACATTTGTTTATTTTTCGTTGTGTCTTCCAACGTGGTATCGTTGTTCATATTCATCCCATCAAATTTGTCGCACGAAGTCTTCCACGAAACTCAGAGTCCGTTCGGCACTGAGCATCTCATGAGACTGTTTGGATCCTATTGGGGACTTGCACAGCACGCTACCCATGCCAATGCGTCGCTGAAAAAACTTCTTAGTATTAGTTATATTTATCCACGCAATCGAAGGCCCCACCCGTAAAACCCTTATTACCACCTGTCCCGTAAGACAGGCTGTTTTGGTTGGGCGGATTTTTTTGGGTGCCATCTCCCAAATGTTACCGTAGTCGTTATTGCGAGATGTAGTTTACACAGACAGTCGATAAGGGGTTCATTTTAAAGCCGGCATCCTGACGTGATTAAAATGTTTTGATATTGTGCGACACGATAATTAATATTGCAACCCTACTCTAACAATCTCCTGGAATTGGAAACGCACTTCAGAATTTCGGATAACATTCCGTCTCGGACGAACACCAACACGCATGCCACCTACCCTCATCCAGCTGAGAGGGTATTTTGAATGTTCCCGGCCGACACGCCGCCCTAATCACACTACAGCATCAGGCTTCTGGTTGATCGCTATCCTGTGAAGGTTGAAATCAACACTGGCTCAGCTGTTACTGTCACAACTGAGGCCTCTATTAAGAGATTAACCCGTCTCCTCCTAGTTCGCTCAAATTCTTATAATTACACTCGATAGAGCTTAGAGGTTAGAGGGGTCTTTACGGCCGAAGTTTAACATGATGGAGAACTCAACTACATGCCGGTCTGTGTGGTCAGAGGATGCTAACAACCAAGTCTCCTCGAATTAGGCAGGATGAGATGCGTGTCTACTGCGCTATCACATGAAAATCTTATTGCTGTTAACCTGTTAGTAAATCACAAAGAACTGTCTCACGATTATTCGTCTAAGCGCTACCGCAGTCCATCTGTGTAATTCAAATTCAAGTCAGAATTTCAGCCTTGTTTTTTTTCAAAGCTCGTCCAGCCTCCGGTGCAATTTCACCGAAGGTCGAAGAAGAACTGGATCGCCTACAAAAGTGGACAGTATGCAAGCCCTGCGATATTCGGCATGGGCAGCCGCAATATTCTCTCTTCTTAAATCCGACGGTTTTGTTTTAAACCGTGACGACCACAAGCTGACAGTCAACCCATCTTCTAAGCTGAACTCCTATCTTCTCCTGCGCATCAAGAATCTCTATTCATTTCTCTCTCTCCAGTGGTCAACAATTTACAACTTTGGGCCTGAAACATGCCTACAACCAAATAGTCCTAGATCTGACAGTTCAACCATCTTTCCCGACGATGCCCGCTGTGTGCTCCATAGCAAGGTGAAGCAGGCACGGTGAGTTTCACGCGAACTAGTTTATAGTAGGAGTAGACTTGCGCAGCATCCACCAAAATCTCTCCCACCTCTGGTCTTCTTGACTATCTACTGGCACCGGACCCAGGTGGGGAGAGAAGAGGGTGCGATAGATGCAGCGCAAGCCTGCTGTCAGTATAAAAGAAATCGCACGCAAATCATCGTGCCTTCTCTCACCCTCCTGTGGAGCGCACGGTGGAAAACGTCGGTCACGACAGTCGAACTGTTTTATGCATGTTTTCCGTTAACTTCCTTTTATGGACAGTCTAAATTTCGCAACTTACCTGGATTGGTTGGTCTAGAGTGTGTAAACTGCAACTATATGTTCGTGTCCGATTTTATTGATCAAGGGTGTGTACACATTGTAACCATATTTTTGTGTTCGATTTGCACAATGGCGCGTACCGATATCACAGATCAGGAAGAGAGCGCTAAATTGCCATCCGTTTTTTCAGCGATAATGACCAAACGAGTAGTCGTAAGTGCTGATAATAACCAATCGCGTGACTGCCAAGATTTGAATTTCCTGAGGACCAGTTACCAGTGACCACTTATCAAATATCGTCAGTCAAACATAAGGTGAATGCGGGTACGGAGAAGAGCCGGCGTATTTTTCATCAGTCATACTTGATCAAGCAGACGACAAATAGATCAGTGAATATTTTGATATTCTTGCACATAATATGAGGGTATAGGCCCCAGAGATATTTTAACTAGGAACTTTATGTAAATACCAAATATTCCACTTACCAAGCGGGAATGTTCAAGCACGAATTACCAGGATAAATTTTGTTTGGACTAGAGATGCCCTAACGCTAAATCCCCAGTGGCAACTATTCCCGTGTCCTAAACCTAGCCCGAACTTTGACCCTAACCCTAACTCCAACTTATTCCAGTTTCCTACCGAGAGTTTGTTTTGTACTATTAATTATAATTAATCTCAGGGACTGTACCTGGACATCGATGAAACAAAAACCTACAATATGACAGTTCGACCGTCAATTCGATTATGTCCAGCGTGTGCTACAGGGTAAGATGCTGCAGACACGGTGATTTGCGCGTGAATTAGTTTTTTGTGATGGCAGACTTTCGCAGTATCTACCGCCGTCTCCCCACCTGGATCCGATGTCAAGAAAGATTCAGGAAAACCGGAGGCGAGGGAGGGCGCAGGTGGCTGGCACGACCGAACCCGCACCTAGGCGTGTCACCACGCCCCCTGGTCCACAACTTGACCAGGATTTTAATCAACAACACCACCCCCACGGCGGTCAGAAGGGCGAGTATAACTGAACAGCCATGCTCACCATCTGAAAACACACCGGGAGCGCAAGCGCATCTACCGGCAGGGAACCAGGTATCAGGGAATTGCCAGCGCACACCAGACTGTGAGGGCCATGGTTTGCTGATCATGGCATGACAGGTGCTTGCATACCTTGAGATCGTCCTCGATACAGACTGCAAGATGCCAACACAATCAATACGCACTGGCATTTGTTTCAATACAAAAGACTACCGTTTGGAGAAAAATTTACTCCCGGTTTATTTTACTGCTCGGTTGATAGTCTCGTGAAGGACATTCTCCACGTTTGCGCCTATCCTGACGTTGTACCAGTAACCGCCCATCCCCTCTGGAGACTCTAAACATTGTGTTAGCACGTTTAGAGGACGTCGGTTTCAAAATCAGGAAAGGTAAACGCACTTTCCCTGCTGACTCGGTGGAACACCTTGGTTATAGGGTGGATAAGACCGTCCTCATCCACTCAAACATGAACTCGAATCCTTGAAGAGGCCGCCGTGTCCCGGCAAGTAAGCTCATTCCTTGGGTTAGTTATCCACTTTAGTCGCTTTGTACATCTATTGGCCGCAACTATGGAGCCGCTTCATCGCCCGCTTGAGAAGGATCGTCACTAGAACTGGTCGGAGGTCGAACGAAACGCCGCTGAATAGGCGAAAACGGCTCTTACCTCCTGATGGGTCTTGATTTATCGTGACTCCGAAAAGCCTATCCTACTGGAGCGCGATGAATCCCGTAGGGCGTGGGTTCGATTCTCGTGCGCCGAATGCATTTTAGTGCCGATTACCTTTGCATCCTCAACCACGTCCCAGTCGGAAACCACTTGTATCTTCTCGGCCAACCAAGCAAGATTCGCACTGACCACAAGCCTCTCTTAGGTTTACTCGGTAGAAAACGCTTGATACAGTAACTTTGCTCACCGGAAATGCAGAGATGAACACCCACTCTTTTAGCTTACGTACATACAGTGGAATAAGTTACAGGTAGTGTAAACTTGGTGGCAGATGCTTTGAGTAGACTCCCCATTGTAGGCAGTGCCGTTAGTAGAGCACTCATTTTTGAGGTCGTGAATCTTTTGCAGAACTCAGTCAACGCACTCGTACCCTGCTACCTAATAAGACTGTGGACTTTGGCTAGCGATCCTCTGCCTCCCCGATCTACAACCATTCTACAGCTGTCAGAACGAACTGAGTGCACGGGACGGGTGGATGTTACTGTATCACCGCAAGACCAACAGGTCATTCTTAACGATGTACAAAGTAGATGTGTTATCTCACGAAATGTTCACCGGAACTCCCAAGTGTATTTTCGGTTCGAACAGATTACTTAAGCAGGGTTGTGGGACTAATTGTCAGGCAACATACTCCTAAAATATTTCCGTGACATCAGGATGCCGGCTTTTGAATGAGCTTCTTCTTGCCTATCTTCAAGGACTACATTCTGTAGAGAGTGATTACTTAAGTAGCATCAGTTTGTTCCATTGATTATTTATGCCCTCATAAATTCAAATATACTATATAGAAGACATACGCAAAAATATTCTCCTTTTAATTCATTTGGTGGCAAATCACATCTTCAACTTTAATGCTTGAAGAAGGAGTCACTTTTCGTTTTAAAAGAGTCTACAATTATGAGATTTTTAAGACCGTGAAATGTCCATTCATATAGCATCGTACCTGTCCATTTATCATTGTTTCTGATTAATTGTACGACGTAGTAATCACCCATTGCAAAATTTTATGAAATCTGTATGATATCTTTTTAAAGGCATAGAAGGATATGTGATTTTCTTTACGCGGAGCGCATGCACCTTGTAGACTGAAACCTTTTGGCGATAATGTAATGACTGACCAGGCTCCAAATTATTCGGCAATTATAAAACGTTTCAAAACCTAATAAAACTCCTTCTCTGAGTATAAAATATAAGGATGACCTGATTCTCTATCAGATGACTGAAAGAAGCATTTTTTGTTGGCCATTTATATAAAATATATTTGGAATCGCAAGACCATCAAAACCAATGCGAAAAGTGCATGCTCCATAAGTAGTCATTTTTTTCAATGTTTCTACAGGAGATTACAAAGCGGTGTATTCAAAAGCCGACGTCTTGCCGAGTACGAAATATTATAGGAATATGCCATAAGATAATCTGTATTACAACCGCGCTCAAGTGATACTTCCTAATAGAAAACGCATTTCAGAATTTCAGCCAGCACTTCATGAGATCGGTCATTCACTGTAGAGTTTTCAGACGACCGAAAGGATGCTCGTTCAAAAGCTGGCATCCCGGCGTAACTGAAATACCTCAGGATTATGTTGCATGATAATTGATATTAAAATCCTACTTATTTGATCTTTTCGAGTCGAAAACACATTTTGAAATTTCGGCTAGCACTTCATGAGATTGCACATCTACCCATCCTGGCACGGTTGGAATGAAGGCCCTCGTCCTCAGCCATGCCTTGTGACCCGGAATTAACACAGATGCCAAAGAGACGGTAGAAACCCGTCCTATGTTTCGAATATCCCAGAAACCTTGACCAAAGGTTCCTTAAAGTCGTGGACCTGGCCAGACTCTCCGTGGAAGAGGGTGCCCATATATTATTTTGGACCATTTCAGGGCCGGAGGATTCTGATGGTGGTTAACGCACAAAAATCCGTGTTCGATCTGTTTACGATTCGTTTTCTCTACCCGAAATAGCCGTTTCAGAAAACGGGCGGGCCTACAGTACTGCAGAACTTAACGATTTTAGGGAATTAGGCGTGTGACCACTGCTCCGCACCACGCAGCTTTAAATGGCCTCGCAAACCGATCAGTTCAGGCAATAGAACACGGCTTGACAGAACAGACGCAAGCGGACTTACCCAAGAAACTGTCGCGTTTTTGTTCAAAAGCAAATGACTCGAGCGGTTTATCGCCTGCAGAATTGATGTTCAAGCGGCGGTAGCGCTCATGACTCGGTCCGTTTTATCCTTCAACTCAGGATAAAATTGTCAAAAAAAACAAAGACGAAGGCGGGGTATGACGTGCACAACCAACCTCGGACCTTCGAGTGTCAGGAAAGTGCCCATACGCGATCTGATCACGCAGAAAATCAGTATCCGGTAGTCGTTCAAAGATGCGAGGGACAATTAGCAGGAATCAGCGGTAGATTGGAAAACTGTGAGCCGGCACCTGCATCAATTGCGCAACGCACCGACGCATAAAGGGGGAAAATTCGAGAAGTTCGAACTGACAGCAAACTCTGGTGTTGATCCCGGCGTCCCGATGACAGATCTACTGTTTACACGGAACAGCCCGCCCCCAGCTTCCTGCTATCCCGACTAGCATTAACTTGGGGCGAAGGAACCACGGACTCCGCCAGGCGGCACAGAGGTCGAGAATACCGCCATGAGAAGATTGACTCGAATGCGCAAACCTGTCCAACGTTTTCAGGGTGGAAACCATTGGAACATTTGTTAGCCACGTCTGTTTCTTTCTAATGTTTCTTCCTCCTTCCTGATACCGTTCACTTCAGGGTGAAAGATGTCCTGTATGCCGTCCGTACTGTTTTAGACGTCACGCTGCATGCGCGTGGCAGAACAATAATCAAAGTCACGACAGGGTCTCCAGGTCTCCTTTGTGCTGACTGACCACCCTTCAACTTGTGACATTTCCTCCATCCTCCATGCCAACTACCCTCTCATGTCCCTCCACGACCAGTCTTCCGTTTTGCACACATAACAACCTCTGTGAGAGAAACCTACAAACAGATCACGGGAACTCCAATGGGCCCCCCAGTCTCCGGTTTATTAGCAGGACTGGTCCTAGAAAAGCCAGAAAAGACTGCCTTCATCCAGCGGGCTGTTACATTTACGACACGTCGTTTTTATCGTCAGGAAGAACATGCTGCAGAAGTTCCATAACCTGCCCGACCCAGTCACCCCGGAGGGAAAGAAAAGGAACAGCAGTCGCCCTTCGTTGGTGTGCTCGTTCGGCGAAGTCTCGACAAGGAGAGCCACGCAGTCCCTCAGTTTTCACAAAAACCATCCTGTAGCTCGCAAGCGAAGCTGTGTGGGAGCGGTCTTTAAACATATTAAGACTCATCATAACATCTCGAAGGAAAAAACACGTGACATCCGCAACACTTTTATGTGGAATGGCTATCCGTAAGCAGTTATAAGCCGCAGTCTACGTACTCGCCCTCGGAGGATGCAAACGCAAGTGCCGGCAAGGATATGGCATGCTCTGCCACACATAAAGGACGGTTCAAAGGGAACCAAGCGTATTACGGTGGGATTAAGTGCTGAAATTGCACACCAGCACAAAGTTACCATGCGCAGCAGGGTTCTGAAAACCAGGGTAGTTGATCAAATCTCTTGTCTAAACTGTCCTTATAATTACACAGGTCAGACTGAAAGCATGCTTGGATAGCTCGTACGTAAGCATAAGCTGGATGTGCTACAGGATGACAAATTACCACAAGCGGCTGCCCACACCTTCGAAACGGGCCACGAGTTTAACTTCGCAGCCACCGACATAATTGCCCATGCCAACAGCAAAATAAGCCGAGAGGTGATTTAAGCCCAGGCCTCAAATGATGACTCAGTCAGTCGATGTGCCGATCTGGCGCCGACGGGCCGAGCCCTGCGCAGCCACCTCCAGACCTGAGTCACCAATCGTTGATTGACTAGTACCCTCTCTAACGGTCGCCTATTCTACGGCTGCTTTTACTTCTGACGGCGAACCGCTTCTCCAGTTCGAAAGCTCAGACAAATGATTCCAGTGTTCGGCTACTTTTCATCTTCAATAGTAGTGAAAATGCGATTCCCGGGTGGCATATCAAAAGAAAAGGAGGCGTTCACCGGGTGAACGCCTCCTCTTCTTTTGACTTTTCATCTTCCTAGCTCACGATTTTTACGAGTTGGCGTGAGCGAAAAAACACGTTGCTTTATTGCGGCTAGTTACTGACTCGGGTGAGTATGGTAACCAAAAGGAATTTGTTTAAACGGTAGTCATATGGAGGGAGATGGTTATTGTTACGAAGTTTACAAAAAATGCTTTGGTTTATCGCCTGAACTAGAATTTCATGTTGTAAACCTTCATCGAAGGTTGTCGTGCTGAATGCTTGCGCGAGCCTCTAAAGAGTTCCCATTTTTCTCACTTACATTGGAAAAGTTCCGAAATTCCTCCCTCATCATTAGCGCTGAAAAAATGCATTGACAACTCCTCCCAAATGTGTTTTCCAAAATGGCACAAGTTTCGTTTTCAGGAGACATGTCATCTCTTCGCAGAAATGCCTGTTACCCGAACCTTGTGACTTCCTACCTGCATTTTGGTTGAAAGCCTCTGGTTCAACAACTCCAGTAGGAAAAGACGCTACTGCAAGTCACGAGCTCTTTCTAATTTTCTGATCACTGGACCAAATCTGTTGTTGTTCTCGCCTTTTTGGCATTCTCTCGCGAAAATTAGGTAACGCAGAGGTTATGGCAAACGACCCGCCGAAATTCTGAAAACCTGACCAACTGTCGCGATGAGAACTATGACAGTTAACGGAAAGGAGTTTCCGCAGTGCACTCTGCACTTTGAAATTCAGATCAGTTCTTGATCTAATTCACGTGTTGTTGAGTTGAGTCGAATTCAGAGAATGACGTAAGCTTCATATCTGTGCGAGAATACCATCCCTAATCATTGGAAAAAATTAAAAAAGATTGGGCCACTTGTAATAAAAACATCTTCCGACCTTTCCGAACGCCGGAGGGGATTCTATGGAGTGTTGATTAAAATCGCACAGGGTTTCAAGTGTACTAAATGAGGCAGAAACGCCTGCCGTCGAACGAAGATTATGGTCTTCCAAATTCTTGTAAGAGGTGCATGCAAGCGCCGCTACTCAACCGGATGCAAGTTCAGAGATTTAGTATGCAAATTAGGCATAAAAACCAGCGAACCTGTCAATAGCATATGAGAGTGCATCGCTTCTGTTGCTTTGTCTGTGTATGTTCCGGAAAGCCTACTGGAGTTGTTTTTTATTATGCAAAAAAGCAGACCGATCTTAAAAAAATACAAGGGGAAAACTCAATACGAATAACCTCTCCTTTGACCTCGAAAGTGTTAACAGGGCATTTTCAAAATAAAGACCAATCCACATCGTCGTCTAACAAATACTTCCTATAGCATCCATTTTTATTTATGCTTAACCAGCGGCGAATGTGTCAACCACAATAGGCTCGCCTGTGAGTGAAAACGAAAGAAGAATTTATTTTAGCGTAGATATGGCAAGCATGTCGAGGTTAACTTAAAGACACAGCAGATAGCGCGAAATCGAAAACGGCTTTTTCAACCATATCTCTCACAGTAAACATGTACTGTGTAATGGAGTGCTCCTTCTCCGGAAACCTGTCCATTAACCAGGTATCACTGATTGTGTCAGCCGTCAGTGGCAGTCAAGTTCACTTGATTTGTCGATATTCAGAGTTTGAAGCAAGAGGTGTCAGAAAGGTTGACTTTTAGGAAGTTGTGCGGTAATCAAATGTGCGTTTATTCAATCAAGGCGTGCCAAAGTTCAAGAGCTAGTGCAACTTGACCGAATTAGTCGCAGTAGCTTAAGCCCTGAACACACCCTAGCAACTACGACTTTCAGACTCAGTTTCGAATAAACAGAGAAGTTGCTGGACACCGGATGAGAGGATACTGTCTTCGTTACAGAAAGACTGAAGAGCCGCTTTGAATAATCTGGCAGCCGAACAAGGTAACGCGTCTGGCGCCGCGGCAGCGGCGTCCCTAGCGACAATGGAGAGAATACGTTGGCCTCAATCAGAATCACTAAGATCGAAGAGGTCTTGGGACCATTTTTATTGTTGCGCTTGAGGTCGATCCTCGAAGACAATGTGCGTTGCATAATGACAGCATGGATGGAGTCTCCATTTGCAAACTGTCCCCTAAATCCTCGTGATTCAGGGAGATGATGTGTGCCGTACCCACCTGCATCGACTGCACGGAACCTGTAAGGCAGAGGAAGGGGCTTGTTCCATTGCGAGCTCAGGTACCTGTTTTTCACAGCGCAACTGTTGTTCAGATGGTAAATAGAATTGTTGCTGTGCCACTAATGAATGTTGTTATTGAACTGTTTAGAATACACAGCAATACAGCTGACGGTTCTAGTCCCCTAAGCAGCCACCTCCACGGCGTTCTCGGCGGACCGAACGCGGCATCAGTGACTGTGCGTGAATGAGTTTATAGTGAGGAAGAATAAGGCAGCATAAACCACACTGTTTCTTTATTTACCCGCTGTTTTGATGGCAAGAAAACGACAATACGACCACAGGTTGGTCAAACAGCCGATCTGTACGCTCCACACACGATAACAGGTTTGGCGACGAGCGACCCGATCTGAGTACAGTGTCAGGCGGGGAGTTTGACTGGGGCGGTACATCTGTCAAATCGTAACGCAGGCGTCCGAAGGTGAGCTCAGCCAGGACAGAAACCTGGCGTAGAGTAAAAGGGCAAAAGCTTACTTGATTTTGATTTTCAGTACGAATACAGACCGTGAAAGCGTGGCCTGGCGATCCTTTTGCTCAACCGATTTTCAGAGTTTGAAGCAAGAGGTGTCAGAAAAGTAACCACAGGGATAACTGGCTTGTGGTGTCCAAGCGTTCATAGCGACGCCGCTTTTGATCCTTCGATGTCGGCTCTTCCTATCATTGTGAAGCAGAATTCACCAAGCTTTGGATTGTTCACCCACTAATAGGGAACGTGAGCTGGGTTTAGACCGTCGTGAGACAGGTTAGTTTTACCCTACTAATGGTTGAACTGTGTAAACAGTGAAGTACAATCTGGTCGTTGCAATGGTAATCCTGTTTAGTACGAGAGGAACCTCAGGTTCGGACATTTGGTACACGTGCCCGGTCAGGCAGCCAATGGATTCTTAGCAAAATTGATTTGTGCATGATTCTTCCCTCTGCTACATTTATTGATCGGTAGAAATGCTAAGCATTGTCCGTGTATGTGCTAATTATAGTTCAGTTATTTAAGGGTAAGAGGCGTGTCATTGAGGGTCCTACTGAGGACGGTTCTTGCGATATTTTAGTTAAAATAATCATGTTACTTTCGTACCGCCAGTAAGATTCATTTGCAGAGTATTATTTAAATAACTTGGGACTGAAGGCCGGGCATCCTCAGGTGTCGGAGATAAGGTGAAATATGAAATAACAGCCATCTGCCTTAGGGGTATATATGTGCAAATAAGTCTATTTTGTGTTTAAATGACTCTGTCATGTCTGCCATTACCATTTCCTCGAGAATTCCATTGCAGGCGCCGAAAACTGGCTGCGAAAACCGGTACCTTCGGTCACCTGTGTGGGATGAACTTCCCCGAAGTACGTAAGAAGGATTCTGGCAAGACTGTTTGTTGTCCAAATAAGAAAATTTCTGTTTAAATTGTCTGGAACCGCATTCAGACCCCTTTTCGTAAATTAGGTTCCGGCATATTTCTCCTCCCAACACTTTTAAACGCGACTGTTATTCAACTAATGCCTGCAGACTATAGTGACACTTTTTGAAACCAAATGATTGGCACGAAGACAAAACTCAGTCTTGGGCATTCTTGAGAGAAGACAGAGGCGGGGAAGCTCAACCACTTAGTGGCTTTAGTGAATACAGACCACAAAGGAAAAAAGCATAATTTCTTCTTGCAGATACAGGTTATAAAGTCGACGAAATAAGCATTTTATTAGCCGAGCTAAAACTTCAATGCACTGTACGGTTTCCCCTCATCAGTAAACAAAAATCCGTCCAAGAATTCTAATAATCCGACTCTATTTTCTGAGGTCAATCCTCCATCTGGTGCCAGCCAACTTTTCTCCGTATTCCTGGTAGCTTTAGTTTCATCTAACACGTCACCTGATCATATTCTCCCTGATTTAAATGAAGCTCGCCACTTTGTAGCACCTCCAAAAAAAACGACAATCGCCAAAGAGTTGCTCCCAACGACTGGCGAACCCCAGAGTCACAGTCTACAATCAAGGCACAGAATAGTGACTCGTTTCAAAAATCAGATGGAATCCACTTCGTTTCTGTGTCAGGCAAGTCATACCTGACCTAGCGGTAAAATTAAATGAGCTTTTCTTGCTCCTGATTCAAGTTCTTACATTTTCAAAGGCCTTTTGGTTCGTAAACCAGCAAACACACCAGCTTCTCAGATACATGTAAATAATGTGACTAGTAATCTTCGCAACCCGACAGATGGCCAGAACCCCCAAATAATTAAGTCCAATTATGCTGTAAACAATGTTCCAAAACAATTTAGTCCGCTTTCTAATACGAGTCTGCCCTCATATTATGCTTATCCTTCTCAAGGTCCCATTTTTATTTCTCCTCCTATTTTGACTCACGAAGTAGCATTCCTCCATATGGATCGCACTAAGATATGCTCCCACACAATAGTACTTCCCTAGTTGGTAGTAACTTTATGACGGTCAAGGATGTGAGAGCAACTTAAACCACGCACAATAAGTTCGTTTCGTCTAATGTCAGCAGTCAGGGAGCTGTGAGGAATAGTTTATTCTGTACACAGGGCAGGTTGCCGTAAGTTGGCTGTTGGCTTGCAACAGAGATAAGCGTCCGCTCACGGAGAGCGTCAGTCGCTGTGTGTTGTTTACGCGGGTGTGAGTGTCTGGTTCAGCAGGAGGGGGTGACTGTCAAATTAGGGGAGGAATGGAGGGCGCATACTCACAAGGCCTCACGGGTTTCAAGCCAGATCGTTTGGCGCGCGTGAGGTGATATTAGTTTGTGAAGGCAGCCGGGAGTCACTGCAGCTGGACAGGAGGAGCCCCAATTCTAGCCGGTGTGGGTGTTCGTGTGTCAGCGGCCTGTCAACGCTTGTCGCGGCCATCGACCGACAAAACGGAGCCGGAGAAAAGGGGGACTGGAGCGGCGGCTACAACTTCTCCACAAATTTCGGATCTCAGCAGTCTCTTTCCTCCTCTTACATCCCCCCATACAGTGTTACTTTCGACAATCAACTACTCCATCCTTGAAACAGTAATAAGCGTAACCTACATCTCAGGAATGCGCTCAGTATATTTTCCGTCGGTGCATGATCAATCTTGTAAAAGATGGCTCAGCTAAGAGCTGTTGCCTCCGAGTTTGACCCATACGTCTTGTGCATTACGAAATCCTGGACTCACTCTCTAATATCCATTTGTAACGACAAGGCCGAGTTAAAAGAAAAACTTGTTAATGCTTGCCTCATTTGTATCAGAGCCAAACTTGTTCATTCTCCCCATCATCTGGACACTTCTTCCTTCTCTAGAAATATCTGTCACGTATCAGTCGTCCTTTCGCAAAATAAGAGAGCGCTAATTGGTTGTGTATATAATCCCCCTTCTTACTCTGACAATGAAAGCCATCTCTGTGAACTCTCTCAGAAAATCTCGGAGTCTCTATTTGACATCAAAATAATTGTGGGCAGTTTTAATTCGTCAGAAATTGGCGCAAACGCACACGACAGTTCGACCGTTGTGACCAATGATGCCCACCGTGTGCTCCACGGCAGAGTAAGAGCAGGCACACTGACGTGTGGGTAATTTTTTTTATAGTGATAGAGTAATGCTGCATCTAACGCACCTCTCCCCCTCCCCACCTGGATCTACCCTCATGACTAGGTCAAGAAGACCGGAGGTGGGAGGGGGCGCAGATGGCTGGCACGGCAGGAGTCTCACCTAGGCGCGCCGCCGCACTCGGCTCGGATCCCGTGCAATGGGAACGCCATAAAGGACACATTAAGAAAGAGCCATTACAGCCTGACTTGCAGACAACCGGTCGGCCTCTCCACACAGACAAACAACACTGGGCAGACTAAGATGTCCAAGTTTTTCCGTCAGTTGACAACCTTCCAAGCCACGGTTGTTAGCGCTTCGGATAGCTTAACGCGCGTCAGATTGCTTATAGTGAGGAAGATGCACTGAGCCGTCGACCTCACTCTCCTTTCCCATTCCCAGGCCACAGTCACTGCCCGAGCCGGTCAACTGACAGGTACAGGGAATGGACTCGGTGGCTGACATATCTAATGACGTTGTCTGCGCGCATCACACGCACGACCTGGCCCCTTAATACAAGCAGCAGGATTTCACACAACGGGGTTGGGAGGCATACATCTCACATACGTTAAGAAGGAGCCGTTTCGGCCTGACTCTCAGTACACCAGTCCGCCACTCCAAACAGACACATACACAACTGGGCAGACTGTGTGGATGGAGTTGATGCATCAGTCGGCAACTTTCCAAGCCCTTATGCTTGGCACACCGTGATAGTCTCAGGCTAGAATCAACGTTTAGCAGAGGAGCCGCATGGATACGGAGTCAAGACGCACAATTCCCACTTGCGTGGGAAGTGTTAGTTAGATGTTTTTGGTGGCTGTTGATGTTGTGTGATATAGGTGGGGGAAGATATGATGTTTTAGTGTAGCCGTCGGTGGTCTACCGCAGGTTTTAATGAATCTACATGTAGCCTAATAGGTCCATGCGGTGAGGGAATTTGCGGGTACAGTGAGGCCAGTTGAGGCGGAGGCGGCGAGTGTATTTTGGTGCCACAGGCACTGGTTCTCCAGTCTCTTTGTGATAGATTTGCAGGTGACCGACCTGATCAATGTGTGAGGTGAATGTACGGGGACAGTGTGGACAGGAGAAGTCGGCAGTGTAAGTCTCGGTGTCGGTGGTGATGGTGATGATGGACGCGCTGTGCAGCGGGTGTGGACTTGGCTAGGCATGGTGGGTGCGCTGGATGTTCTGGGTGCGCAGAGACTGCGGTGACTTCCGCCCTTGTGGATGCGCATGTGACCTATAAGACCCATGCGGTGTGTAAGTGTTTTGGGACAGTGTGGACGGTGCATGCAAATGCGGCGAATGTAGGTTGGCGCTCCGGGCACTACTTCTCCAGTCATCGCACGATGGATTCGCAAGTGACCGACCAAGTTGATGTGTGAGGTGACGGTCCGGTCTCAACGAAGACAGGTGTGGACCGAGTCCAAATCGCTGGTGTTGGCGGTGGTTAGGTTTGTACTTACCGGTGTATTTGGATTGAGCGCAGCGATAGTGGGTGCAGGAGCCGTCGCAGCGGTAACGTGGTGTTGTCTTGTGCACAAACCGTCAGTGCAAGTGTAAAATAGTCTAAAACCGGTGACTCCTGATCACCCCGGTATCTTTCTGCTAAAACCCACACACTAATGCCACACGCAGCATGCACACCGACTGCTCGACAGAAATATGGAATGGAAAGTATGGGGTATGCAGACAGCAGATGAATAATCAACTTAAAATTGTTATTCCAAAGTCTTCCTGTGTGTAAGAGATTCGTAATTGTCATATGTAAGTTATTCTCTGTCCATGTGCTTGCAGTGATGTCCGCGGATTCTGGGCTGGTTAATCAAGACTTTTGCAGAAACTTTGACGGTAATGCACGCATACGAAGCAATGGAGTGCATAGCACGATCTAAGACAGGACAGGTTGGAGAAAAGAGCGTAGACAGAACTAGGCGAAACCGCATGAACGGGCACTGAAGAAGGGAATAAGCACAACAAACTACCGTAGTGTAGGTCATGTAAAACGACTCTAGCTTCAAAATCGTTAGGAAAATATATTGCGACTAAAAGTCAGTGAGACATGAGTAATTTTAAAAGTGTGGCCGAAGATTAAAATGAGTCGACTCTAAGACGCATACATGGGAAATCCCAGGAGCATTTATAGGTTTGCACCTCATAGCGCTTGTAGATACCGACATGTGTTTTGCCAGATGCATATTTAGAGGAAATGTGTTTTTCGCTGCTTGCTAAACGTCGAGATGGTGTAAAGGTGTCCAATTAGGGAGCATGCAACGTGGTGCAGTTGCAGGTCGATCCATGTGCTTCGTGAAGATAGGGGTTGATTTGCACATTCCTTATTTTACATAGGCGCGTAGGGGGTATCTGGTTTCGGATTCAACATGTGAACCGTAGTAATTCGCCGAACACATGTTATCTCGTTACAAAAAGTCGCCTATTCTAGTTAAACAGTTCTCACCAGTCAAGATCAATTCAAGCTTTGTCTACCGAGATCGTATTTCTATATATTTCGGGAAAGTTAAATTTTTTTCTTTGTCTTGATCTTACCCCCATGGAGCGAAGAAATGAGTCTCGCTTCTCAAATACACCACCGTTTTCTCAGCTAAAGACTCGTCAATTTCGTCAAAATACAATTAACTTTGAGAGGTTAATTAATCGTACTCCTGTTAAATCCCACTCACTGCACACCCCTACCTCTACATCTCTCTCCCCCTGTCAGCCTCCAAATAAGAAGCAGCCCAGTTGTCGTTTCTAACTCTCCTGGTAAATCTCCTACGCGAATTCGTCGACACCGGCTTAGGTAAAGGGTACCTCACTTAAACGGAGTCCCTTGAACTCTCCATTTCAGTCACCTAAATCATGCCGTCAGAACGAATGATTCAAAACAGAACCTTAATCTGGTTCAAAAGAGAGTTAAGGTAGTTCCATCTAATGGCATGCTGCTTTCTCTTAGATTTACTAAGCCTTTGCAACCTAGCTTCTTCATAAACCCTGTGGGTCCAATTATACCTTCAAAAAAGTTTTTCCAGCATAATATCTATTGACCAACCTCCTATTATTTATCCGGTCAGTAGTCCATACTTAAACCACCCCACTTATTACACCCCCCTTATCTAGTTTAGGCTTTCCACTACTGACTGCCAGTTGTTCTCACGTAAGTCATCCTAAACCCCTCAACTTCGTTCCTGGACTCGATTTCCCTTCACTTTCACCGCATCCCTAAACTCTAGCCTTGGGACATCCAACCCGAAAGTTCGGAGACGACAGGCCGAAAGTCTCAAATGATCACCGGCATTGGGCCGAAAAAGGTAGACACGGCATCAAAGAAACAACAGATCACACACCACAACGCACAGAAACACAATGCCAAAGTCATCACAACAACTCAAAATAACTAAGTAGATTAACAGTATTGTGTCCATCAGGTGCGGCTACATAACCACACCCTACCAATTACGTGAAGTCTTTACAATCCCCGAGACCGATTCAGGCGGAATAATTACCTGAAAACGGTTATAAGCCAATGCCAGTGTATTTGCCACATGGATTCAATCGGAAGCACAGCCGATGATGTGAAACGCATTCCCGTACACGGAGGACGTTTCAAAGGCCACCGAGCGCATTGCTGGGGAATTAGATGTTGGAATTTGCCACGGACCCAAAGCTAACATACGGAATAGTGTCACGAATATCAACGACCGTGTGAATTCCAGTGAGCAGTCGGATGTAGTATATTGTATCCCGTGCATAAACTGTGCTTGTTATTGAACAGGCCAGACTGAACGCGTGCGTAAATTGCGAACATAAGCCGGCTGTGCAACAGGGTGGCGAATTATCACAAGGGGCTGTCCAAAGCTTCAAAGTGGGTTACGAGTTGAACTCCGCAACCGCTTAGGCATTCGCCCACGACAGAAACAAGACTGGTTGAGAGTTGATTGAAACCTGGGTCTCGTATGGGAATTCACCCAATCGACGCATCGACCTAACGAACGTGTCCTCCACGTATCGGCGTCGAAACGCAGGTCCACATTAGTCGAAAACGACTTTTCCCGGCCTTGAGGAGCTGGCAGTACTCTCACCGACGCAACATAAAATATTTGTTATTTTTACGATCAATAAACTTGGGGAGATAAAGTTAAGCGAAGTATTCGGATAGACGCGTAGCGACTGTCCGACCGCCGAAAACATGACGTCTTCTGCGTGCGCCACGAAGTGGGCATAGCACCAGTGACTTGCTTATGAATCAAGCTCATTTTCGGGCTTGCACAGTATCGACCGCGCTAGTAAATCATTTACCTTCCTCCGATGTAGATGGGCTCGGGCGCAGTGTCTGACAAAGTTAAACAGTCCGTTTAAGCGTCCGTCCATGAACTGGTACTCTATACCTGCACCGGGCTTCTGTAGGAGCATTCCGAGAAAGCATTACTTTCTTGTAGGATGGTGTGCGGTAAGCAAGTGCGTTCTTATTCAGCAGGAGTACCCCGGCACGAACACATTATCAGCAGAGTTCAATAGTTAGGGCCACATAACTTTTTTCATGAATGCAGATATCCTGTCTATATCTGACCTCAAATTATTAATCTCAAATAGCTTCCGGCAACTTATTTTGCGAGATCAATGCTATCTGTGCAGGCAACATTATTTCAGGCAGTAAGATCGGGCTTACTCAGATCTTCTGGGTGACCAAATTGGACTCGAAAAGGCGACCGAGCTATTCACTCTAAGATTATTTGTCAATCAATAGCAGTGTCAATGCGATTGCCAGATGACATGTCAAAAGAAGAGCAGATGTTCATCGGAAGAGGTTTATTGGAAGTCTGACGTTTCGAGTATTTACCTCGCCCACCCATTTTCAGAGACTAGAGTTATGTGCACAGCTCTCACTCTGGCGCACTCTGTTTTATGTGAAACCCGCCGATTCTGCCTATGTGGTTGCATGCGACCCGCATTTCGTCGCACCCCCGCCTTCGTTGGCCGCGAAGATAATTGGTGGTCCCGATTGTTCCGGGCCATTCATGTTGGCATCTAAAGTCACCACTGCTTAGGGTTAAAAGAACTCCGACTCGAATAAAGGATGATGTTGAGACGTTCTTTGGACGTTAGCATCTGAACTCGTCTGATGACGACGAAGGTATCGTCGGAGAATTTCGGTCTTTGGTGCTGGAAGACCTGCTTATTCGACAAGACCCGGCCGCACATTCAAGTGCAATACGGCCAAAATTCTCGCGAGAGATGATAATCGTGCGAGCCGCGAATTGCTCGAGTCATGGTCCACGCGACCCCGGTCTATTAACAAGTGCAATGGCATCCCCACCGCATAGTCGGTGCCGAGATATAGTCAGGCCAATGTAACTTGTCATTCGGGGAGCCCGCAGGCCGGTGAATCAGGTGGCTGAAAAATCATCACGCCAACATCCAACGCGGATGATGAAATTTCAGCAATTAACAACTTGCATGTCAGCCATCACGCAATTAGCGCGCCAGCAAGCAACAATCCTCGACGAACAGCATAGCGGTTAGT
>CACRXP010000632.1:351808-362678 GCA_902702965.1 Spirometra erinaceieuropaei | reverse complement strand
GTTTAGGGACAGACAAAACTGGCTGCCCAGGGTGTTTGGCGTGGATCTTATGCCTTGTTCAGCATCGTCCTTAATGCGAGGGGTGGCGCGTAAGCTGTTAAAGAACAAAACAGCATTGACGGCCAAACATTTTCATGCTTCCCAGGGCGCAATGACATGTGAGATCCAGCCGTCCACGGAGCCTTAGAAGCCCATTGGTGGTCGCATGGTCGAGGATTAGAATCCAAAGTGCAATGGATATACCTAGTGGCGAGGCGAGGGCGTCAAAACGCCCAGTTACTATGCGTAAATCGAAATGCCAGACATACCGTACGTCTTCATGGAGATTTAAAAAACTTATTCTTACTTCTAAAGTTTCCAAACCGAATCTTTCCTAGTTGATTTATGTTTCTCGGACTTGAAGCGGCAGCGCAGCCAACTACCTCTTCCCCTGAGCTGCCAGTCTTTCCTTGACGACATTGCGTGTAAAAAGTTTAGTTTAACTGGGGAATTTCCGCAGGACGCAAAACACTGAACGTAATGGTTACTGTTATAGAAGTCATTTTGTGCATCTCTGATCTAACACCTTCCTATGACCCATTAGCTGATGTGTTTTTTTTGCCGTTCTTATTTGCACAGGCCTATTTATGCCGCGGAGATAAGAAATGACAACTAGCCCTTGTCCAGTGCTTCGTTTTGAAAGGACTAGTGTCGCTACAACGGACATCCCACTAATCCCCATATGTTCTCAACAAAGTAGATCGTTTCGGCAGATAGTGGCAGTCCAGGCAGAGAAGAGTTCTAGCTGTCCAGTTCGAGTATCCTGAGACATAAAGTTGCGAAGACGGCAGAAATATCTAAAGGTGCTGTAATTGCATTAATTAGTCACGCGAATTGGTGCTAGGGAATTAGCAAACCTAAATTTACACTCGCGATTAGTTCAGGCCGCCGAATTTTGTGATCTTTTTGTTCTAGACTTTTAGTTCATCGCCGGGGTTTTTAATATGTTCAAAATCAGAGAGGTAGAGTGAGCAAATTTCATCAGGGCTGGCCCAAAACTATCATGACGGCTAACTAAGTCACAATTGGTCTGTATAATAATGGAAACGGTAGAAGCAACAGGGATCACCTATCATTTTCTGCTGCATTCTCTTCGGGCAAATTTACTAGATGCTTTTCTACGTCGAGCAACATATGGTACTGAGTGAATATATTTGCATCCTTTTGGCTTTAAGAACTACCCGTTACAGAACGACCTTGACCAAGTTGTCTAACAGGAGTAGAACTGCTCTGTAAAGTCATGAGCTTCGGAGGGACCCTCATCAGTCGAGAGGGATTTTGGCTTGAACTTCTAGAAGTCACAGCAGCTGGCCTACCTCATGAAATCTTGACCGAAATTCTCAAATGTGCTTTCAACTAGAAGGCATCTCTTAGGTGGGGTTGTAATATTAGCTATCGTACAACGTGATTCAAAAGTGCTTTAATCACGTCAGGATGCCGACTTTTGAGTGAGCCTCTTTTTCGATCACCTGCTTATGTAGAATCTATTTGTCCACTGACTTCCAATGTCTTTATAAATTCAAATATGTTTTATAGAAATCCACACAAAGATGCTTTGTCCTGTACACCTTTGGTAGCAAATTACGTCTTATTTTGAGTTTCAAATTGAGGAAGGCGTATTTTACGGGTGAAGTCTATTGTCAAACTGGCACACGAAGTAATGTTTTAATCCACAATTTTAAATGTAGGCTTAAATCTACGAGGAAATCGAAAATCAGCAAGAAGAAAGCGCACTGATCAAGCAGCTACTTTTTACCGAGTGTGATATTTACAGGCGGCCGGAAAGAGGCTAATTCCAAAGCCGGCATCTTAGCAGAACTGAAATATTTTGGCTCCTGTTGCATGCTAACCAGACTTAAAACCCCACTAAAGTAATCCTACCTAAGCAAAAATATATGCCAGTTTCTTGGTTAACATTTAATGAAATGGACCAGCTATTGTAGAGTCAGCCTGTCGTCCAGATTTTGCTAATCTTGCCATGAAAGCCAGGTATGCCTGGCATTTCAAGTCAAATGTAGTGACATTTAACGGGATCCTTGTTCCTGACTGCGTCCTACGACAGCATTGCAATCTTCTTCACTTTTTTTAAACCGGGGACATAACAGCATCAACGAAAAGGCCATTCCCTACGGAGAAAAATTGACCTAATTCCAGACAGAATTCTGCACACGGAGTTCTCCGGTTCTTGGTCCCTGGGACAGCTCCTTACTTGAATATTTCAGCGCTGCTATTTTTAGACGCATAATCACTGCCGGCGGTCGACGAAGCCCACCGCGGGAAACAAGGACAGCTATCTTTTTAAGTCATTGCGATGGCCTAACTGAAATGTCACTAAAAGTTGGTGTGCATTACCCCAACAACGCAGCCTTTACGGGTGAATGCCTCCAGCAGCTCTTCAGTCTCTGTGAATAACCTTTACGAGAGGCCACATTCATGATATTTGTCCAAGTTAGATTACTAAAAGTCAGCTTGCTTATGCGGATTTCTGGTGTCCAGCTGGACTTTCTAGTTACAACGAACCGCTTGCTGATTTTAAATGCACTACAAGTGCGCACATTGACGCTATCCTCCAGTCTTCTCGCTGAATGTTTATCCTAACATTGAGAATAAGTGGAGACAGGAACTTCCGCTAACATTAGAGGCTTTTTTCCTTTTGATGCTGTTTTTGCTCATGGACCAAAATGTCCGCTGCTCTGATGGGCCAGAAGACGCATTTCTTTCAAAACGATAACGAAAATCAACGAGAGCCATTGGAGTGGAACACAACAATAAACAGAATCCTATCATCTTGGTCAGAAACATTCGATAGAGAGTGGGGATAGGCAGCAAATAGGGATTTCCTTTTGTTTCTTGAAGACTTTCGGCAACACTTGACTGGACGCGGGAACATGGAACGCCCCTCGTACTACAGGTGGACGTGGGCTAAAATACAGGCGGTACCTGCACCCATGGCATAACTGCAACTCCAACCCTCACGGTAGCTCTAGACCTAACCTTAAAGAACTTTGCCTAAGGTCACCTGCAATACACGGGTCCCTATTCTATTCTAGTGCCTTCTGTAATATTCTCTTTACTCTAGAGGCTATCAAATGTCTGCTTTCCAAAATGTACACGGATGGTTTGCGTGTTTGAGCGCTTTCCAGACAGGGCAGTTATCAAAGAAGTGTTAGCTGAAGCTGAAATTCCCTAGGGCTTCCATGTTCTAACAAAGGTCTGTTAGAATACATGTGAGTATCGGCGTTGCGATTGTTTATATCTCTACCTGACATAAAGCACTGAGGCATTATTATGCCCAACCACGGTGGCTTACCTCACAAGCACGTAAAAGTATTAAACCCCTGCGCTCAGTACGGCGTCTGTATTTGGGCAATTTAACAGAAGTGTTGGTTTGTGCTTAGTAACTGTCTGGACTGGTCCGCGATAAACAACTTGGTAGTTTATTTGTCGGCCAGACTTATTAGTATGTTGTGTGTTAACAAACGGTTAACTAAGTGCTAATATTTTGTATTCGGTATTATTTTTTACTATTTTTCCCTTTTTATGCAATTTCCTTCTTTATCACTCGTTATGTTTAGCCCCAAATGTTTGGGCTGCAATATACCCATGTTTAAGTCCTGGTTTCGGATGAAAAAACACTTTTCTGGCTAATCAGTAATAATTTACAACGAAAACCATGCCTTCTTTTGAGGAACCGTCGTTTTTCAATAATGCCGAACTTTAAACGACGCGCGTGGACAGATTTTGTGCGATGCGGATATCCTTGCGGACTCCATGACATGGTACCAGCTACGCCACCTGCTGTGCGATGGCGGATGCGCTGTCAGCAAAACACATAAGCAACTATGTCCGTAGACAGAAGACCGACCAACCTTGTTTTACTTCACTGTGGCCTTAAGGACTGTGAGAGTCTGTAAACCTCGTAGCCTCGTGTGTGCTGGTAGTTCTCTGGCAGTTGGGTTCCACGTCTGTAGATGCTTTCGCGTTCCCAGTCATCCTCGTCGTTCTTCTGCCCTGCTGTGCTGCTGTTGTCGTTGGTTGAAATCCAGGTCAAGTGATTGCTGTGGACCAGGGGGTGTAGTAGTACAGTAGGTGGGCCAACTCATGAAATTTTGACCGAAATTCTGAAATGCGTTTTCAGTTCAAAAAGATGAATTGAGTAGGGTTGTAAAACTAGTCAGCCTGCAACATAATTCTATAATATTCCAGTTATCTCAGGATGCCGGTTTTCGAATGAACCTTCGTCCAGCTGCATGCAAGCAAAAACACTTCGTAAAAAATGACTACTTAAGTAGCATGCATTTTTCTCATTGATTTTCGATGCCCCTTAGTGTCCAATTATATTTCACGGAAAACACGCATGAAAATATTCATTCTTTGGTTCATTCGGTAGAAAATAACGTCTTATTCCAATAATATTGTTAAAAGAGAGACATAATTCCGTTTTAAAAAAGTTTCTTATTGTGTGAATTTCAAATATCGTGAAATGGCCGTTCATAAATCGTCAGGTCTCTGCATTTACCAATGTGGCTTGTAAAGTTAACAGTATGGATCACATTAACTGCTAAATTTTATGAACCCTATCTGGTCCCCTTTTAGCACCGTAGAGAAATGTCTCGTTTTCCGTACGCAGAAAATATACGGCTCGTAGTTTTGAAACCCTGAGTCCAAGTGTAACGATGGAACGGATTCAAAATGATTTGGGAATTGGAAAAGTTTTTGAAAACGAGTTATACCCTTCCTTCACGTACGCGATTCGAAGAACACGTAATTATCTACCGAATGAGCGGAAGAATGAATATTTGTATGCATGTTTTCCATGAAATATAATTGGGCTTCTGGAGGCATCAAAAACCAATGAAAAAATTCATACTACTTAAGTAGTTGTTTTTGCAGAGTGTAGTTTTTGAATGCAACTGGAAGAAAGCTTATTCGAAAGCCGGCATCCTTTCGTAACTGAAATACTATAGAATTATGTTGCAGGTTGACTAGTTGTACAACGTTAATTAATTAATCTTTCCGAAACGAAAATGCCTTTCGGAATTTTGGTTAACATCTAATGATTCACCCCACCCACTGTATGCTAGTGTGCGAGTCCGTGCCAGCTATCTGCGCTCCCCTACCGTCCAGTTTCCCTTGACAACGTTCCGAGACCGTGCGCATGTGGGGGGAGGGGATGCGGTGGGTGCTGTGTAAGTCTACCGTCACTATAAACTAATTCACGTGCAAGTCGCCGTGCATGCTTCAACTCGCTGTGGGGCACACGTTGGACGTCGTCGGCAAGGACAGTGGATGGCGGCGAAACCGCCAAGATTGACCCGGTTATGTGCACATGAGTTGAAGCTTTCAGTAAGGCTCCGGCCTCTTCTACCACCGTAGTCTGAACACGAAAGTGCTAGGTTGCATCACTTGGCGTTCTTCTTCTGGACCGAAAGTAGATGCACTCCTTTCAAGCCAATTATTACAGTAGCAACAGCCGTTTACGCGGTAAGCACTGGGTCATAGTTCATAGCGTTCCTTGAAGTATAAGCTCGTCCTTAAGTGCAAAATCAATAGGGCGAGGAAAAATAGCAAACCCGCCCACTTCGTGGTCCTATTATATGCCGGAAACAGTTTTACGCGAGGTTGCCTAGCAAGTGTCGTCTAGGTTTGTAAAGTGATGTTGTAAGCGCTCTAAAAGAAGATAATTATATAAAGTGGCCTATTTTCAGCTGTTCATTGTTTAACGAATGTCGAACACCGCCCGCTTCTCTTGGCTATTTTAATTACTTGTATCATTCACTTTCGTAAATTCTAAAACAAACGTACTCTGAGATGTTAGCGCGTATAATGCTTGACTTTTTCACACATTTGACTTTATGCTGGGATCTTTGTATGCCTTGGGAACTTGGCTTTGTCTCTTTAGCCTTTGCAGTCTGATGTAGGCCTCTTTGTAACTTATTCTGTTTTAGTTTTTTTTCGGAGAAAATGATTTCTTGACACTTTTATCGATGGCAGTTCCTCCGCTCGCCATTCTCTCATGTTTTACGAGTTATAACTGGTGTTTTGAACATCGGTTAACTGTCAAAGGACAGCCGACTTCCATCAGCAGAATCTATTTCGCGCTTCGCAATTCATCCCTTGCCGGTAATACACCTTCTGCCTAAATGCGAGATAGTCTGGCGCCTCGGTAGAGCTCATTTCCATGTAAACGGCAGGACTACCGATGAGCGGTTCTGTCAGAATGGAGGTGCTCAAATTGGCTAAGGGGCCTATAAGAGGTCAAGCGTACGAGATTGGAGCCCACGGAGTTCTTTTGAAAGGGAAAGAAATTCTGTTTTGCGCAAAAGGATAAACAAACCATTCTTATTATTTTCGGACAGTTCCTCATTCCCCATTTTCCATAGTGTCTCGTGGAAACGAAGAATGCCAAAGCGGCAGAGTTGACTACTCATGTAAAAGGTAGAACCAGATATACATAGTAGAAAAGGGGACTGTAGATCCCTCCCATATACCTGGAACTAATTACCAGTGAAAGCCACGGATAGATACATCAGGGTAAAATTGCAAGGAACCCAAACCGCCGAAGTATTGTTAATTTTAATATCTCTTTTTCAGTTCGCTGTTGATCCTTCGTGTTTTCAGGATAAATGCCAAATTGGTCGGAATCAGTTCGTGCATGTGTTCCATTAAAGAGTCCGGAACAGTCTTTTAGATGATAGTCTGGGCTGCTCGTTTCTTTTTTACGAAGGCCTCGACGATATTGGGGTCTTGGAAGTCCAACTGATAGAACAATCCACCTTTCTCTATAGGTTTTGTCAAACCTGAGAAGCTTGCCAGAGGAGCTCCTTCGCGAAAAATTATTGTGCGTCAGCCGCACCAGAAAAATGTCAAGCGCTTTGGAGTCTTGCACGCCAGGCAGTTTCATATATTACTTGCTAAGAAGGAGAATAAGATGCGATCACTGGAACAATAACTTTAATAACTTGAGGTTTCGTAGTCTCATTCGAACCCATCATTAGAAGCAGTCGCAGAAAAGGGTAGTGGAGGCACAGGGAGCGCAGTATTTATTGCCCGCAGTTTCCCAATAACCACATGGGCAGAGGCCAAATACGCGGCCACACTGAGAAAACATTTCTAGGTGGGTCGGGTACAACGGGAAGGCGGTTTTGAGGGGAAGAACGGGCGGGGAAACCTGCAAGGGGCACTGGATTGGCGGCTGAATGTTGAAAAAATGTTGGAAGTAGCAGCAAAATAATTATTTGTTTTAATGAAGTGAAAAATACGGTAGGATGGCGTGCAAATAAGCAGTACCCCAATGGCATGAGGGGTAGTGGGGAACGTGATATGATTGGCGGCCAGGATGAGTCAACCTGAACCGCCAAGCAGTTAACCAATGGGATAGTGGGCGCCACCCTTAATTTAGTCTGCAACAGATGGGCGAGGAACACAAGATGCGCAAGCGAGACGGGAAAGGACATCAGAGTGCTGTGTTTGGGTAAGGGTGTTTGAATTTACGACTTATGACAAATACCACAATATCCCACCCCATTACTAACAGCCCTCCGCACCCCCTCCATCTGTATTATATCGGTTAACTCCACCGCATGCGCCGTTTAATATGCATAACGCCGAAAGTGTATAGGTTGCCTGGACGTACTCCTACGCCGCCACACCAACCTGCAGCCGATCCGCGAACTGGCGAACGGGGTGTAAGTTTGCGGTTTCGGTATATTTTTAAGTTGTTAGCGGTCGAACACCAGCGCATACACCGTTTAAGACACATAACGCGAAAAATGTTTAGGATACCGGGACGTTCTCCAACACCGCTGCACCAACCTACAGCAGGTCGTCCAACTCCCGAAGCGGGTGGCTGCCGTGTGTAATCTCGCTGTATAGGTAGATTTGTAAGTTGTTATACCGGCGACCGCTGGCACATGCACCGTTTATTAAGCATAACGCCGAAAAAAGGTTTAGGATACCTGGACATTCTCCTACGCCGCCACACCAAACTACGGCCGATCGGCGAACTGCCGAAATGGTTGGCCACCGTGTGTAAGTTTGCTGATTCGCTAGATTTTGAAGTTCTTAACCTACGGCTTTCCGGCGCATTCACCGTTTAAAACACATAACGTGCAAAATGCTTAGGATACCGGGACGTTCTCCAACACCGCCGCACCAACCTACCGCAGGTCGGCAAACTTCGGAAGCGGTCGGCTGCCGTGCGTAAGTACACTGGTTTGCTGGATTTGTACGTGGTCATGGTGGGAGCAGTTTGCATACCTAAGTAACCCTTTTTAACTGTACATTTAGGTTATTGGGTAGTGCGGGCGGGAGCCTCCGGAGAACTGCGCCCTGTCAGATGCCCCAATCACCGTCCGTTGGCAGTGAGTAAGTGCACCACAGCTCGGAAATCATGCTGTTACGTGTCTGCATTAGATCCCTTTTGTAGGAATAGATTAATGCGATTATCAGTTGGAAAGTGCAGAACCGATCAAAAATCTTACTGCCCCTGGACTGCGTCAAACCCAACCTATGGAGAACTTTAAATACATGCGGCTGCTGGTGAATCCATTAAAAAAAAGGGAAATGGATTTCGATTCGTCTGACGTACGAACCAACGGAAGCGGAGCTCAGAGCAGGCCGTTAGAGGAGGGGGCCCTGTGTTGGTACGCAAGGAAAGAGGAGGCTTGATGGGGAGAGGCGTAATCTGCAGTTAGGTAAGTCCCTGCAGGGTGGCTGGTCGGTAGACAGCGGAGGAGGAGGACAATGTAACGGAAAGGCCACTGATTGGTATACATAAATCCTATGTAGGTTAAGTGCACCATGTTTCCCAACCAAGAGTACACTGCTTGACGGATACAAACAGTATGCGCAAATGCAGGGAAAGTCAGGTTATGACGTGATGGTCTACTATCTGGAAGCTACTCCTAATTCACCCGAAATCCATTGGTAGGTAAACCATGAATTACTCTGGGCAAACGTAAAGGAAAAGAGGGCGGAGGGATATGCATAAGTTGACGACAGCAGTAGTATAAACTCCTACTGTTTTATGCCTAGATCGTCACCGACCTCGGGCGGACGTAGGCGCGGTCCTCAGCCGGTTATGCGGACAGCCGAAGATGAAATTCCAGCAGTCCTTCAATCAGCTGGTGTCGTTCAGTACCTGCAGCGGTGGAGGTTGCTGGCCATTACATTAACATGCCGATGTCGGCGTACTGTACAGATGCAAGTGCTACGGCAGCATACCGATGGGTATGCCTTCAGCTGTGGACACTGCCGACGAAAGCTGTGTCTGTGCACGGGGTCAATGTTCGTCGGTAGCAAACTCAGTCTGCAGGCACTGCTACGTATCTGCTATAAATTCGTCGAAGGTGTGCGGGCCAAGCGGTGTGCTGTAAGTGTAGGCGTCAGTAGAAATACTGCCATGGAATGGTACAGCATTTGCCGCGGGGCCTGCTCACACGTACTTCTAACCGCTGTAACCCAAATTGGGGGACCTGGCGTGGAAGTACAGATAGATGAGACCCTACTAAGTCGCCGCAAATACCACAGGGGACGACCGCGGCGTCAGTTATGGGTCGTCGGCATGTATGATACAAGCAGGCGGAAAGCCCTGTTTGAGCAGGTGAACAACCGCAGTTGGCAAGCCCTACGACCCGTCATAGTGAAGTGAGTGGCTGCGGGTAGTGTTATCGTAACCGATGAGTGGAAGGGTTATGCCCGCCTACCGTAGGAAGGTTACACGCACTGTCAACCACAGTAGGGGGTTCATGAACCCCACAACTGGTCAGCATACGAACGCCGTGGAGGCCTACTGGAGCAGATTAAAGAGGAAGCTACGAAAGTCTGGTCCTGTGTGTGGCAGAGCAGTGTGGGCCCATCTAGATGAGGTTCAGTACCGCCTCTGGTTCGACCTAAGGACCGATAACATGGTAGCTTCCTGGGGAACTTTCCTGCGACATTGGGCAGAAGCCTATCCAATAAAGGAGAGCCAACCAACGGCGATTGGATAAGCTAACCAACGAAGGCGCAGACAGAAGGCGTGAAGGTAAGCCTCTGTGTTTCCTCCATTTACTTTCCAGGCCTACCCACTGTGAATGTGACCGTTACCTGCATGCCATGGAGATAACAGCAACCAGAAAAGAATACTGAAGGCGATTTGAGGTACTGCAGTGTATGACAAGCATGTAATTGCTAACCCTTTTCTAACACACCGAACTGTTGACTGCGGGTAATGTAGCAAGCCACTGCCGGAAGGCAGCCAGGGACGATTTTCTGTACTACGCCATATTTCTAGTGTGTTGTTCCCTTTTCCTATTTTTTGAGTAAATGTTACATTTTGCTAATGCTGTGTTCTGCCTCGCGATACTGGTTAGCATCCGGATTAGAGGAAGGTTTGATACGCAGTAAAGTTCAACCGCAGGACTGCGTTAGAGGATGGGAACCGGTTGTGGGCTAACGATGGCATCGAACAGACGTTATCTGCGGAGTGGACGAGTGGCTCTAAGAAGGGTAAGGGAACCATCAACGCACGGTTAGGAGAGCGACTGATCGACCACCGGGGAGGCTGAGTAGGTAAACATATTCACCCATGTACAAGAAGGCAATGACAGCCACTAAACCTGGTCGGTAAACTCCTATCGGACATAAAGGGGCAGGATTACGAAAGGCAACTGTCAACCATGGCATGCGCTAAGGCTAAGTTGGGGTAGAGGGGGACGGGTGACGTGAACCGCCTGCCGGGAAGGGCATGTCAGGTTAACCAATGAAGGGGGGAAGGAGGGACAGTTAACGGTGAAGCAGGCGGAAGTGGGAACAGGTGGTGAGAGAGCTGTCGAATGCTGACAGATTT
>CACRXP010000632.1:302947-347212 GCA_902702965.1 Spirometra erinaceieuropaei | reverse complement strand
TTGCCTTCAGTCCCTAGATGAAGTCATAAGCCCATCTGTTGGAGTCCTTTCAACGCAGATGGAATAATATAAGCATACCTGAAGGAATTAAGCTGATGCTCTTAGTGATGACGTGGAAAACAGTTTCATGGACACTACCGATGACCAGTTGAGACAAACTATTTGCACCATGAAGGCTTCATTCTTATCGCCTTTCCACCATCTCAGCATGACAGTATTTTGTTAGTTTGACATCATTTAGCGGGCGTTAACGAGGAGGAGCCGATCACGGGGTTCCCGGGACCTGGCCTCCTAATAAAAAAGAAAATTTCCTGCGATTTCGTCGCGCAGATGAACCAGATATCATTGGCCGTTGAAATAAGTTATTAAGAGGAGGGCACAAATAAGGCTAGCGTTTGTTACCAAAAATACACGAAGTCACGCCTCAGAACTAACTCGAAGCTGGCCAGGCAACAATTGCTGCACCCATTTGCCCAAAAACCACAACAATGGCCGGATCCGGGGGATTGTTCATGCCCTTCAACTCCATTAAATCAGCTTTCATTGTCTCGTCTCGGACGGCTGCGCCTAATCGCTTGGGAGGAAGGAGGAGGGGAGCGGGGAAGAATTATTTGCTAATCAGTCAGTCCAACTTGCCATCCTCCCTTGTGCCCACCTATTTGTGTCTCACACAGCTCGGCAACCGTCTAACCTGTGGGCAAAATAAGACTTGAATGTGGTCTGCCTCGTTGGTGGTCTCGTGAAGCATAAATGCACAACTCGGGAAATGCGCGTGACGGAAAGTAGGCGCGTAAGTTGTCATAACCCCGTAAAATGGCGCGCTCGCAGATGGCACTTGGGGAGAAAAGGGGGTAGCAGTTAGAGTCGGGAGGAGTGCGTGAATAATGTCTGATAGAGGTCCACAAATGTCAGGACGATTGCCTTGCAGAGACTGAGGGCCTTACGCCTAGCTGAGCACTCGCTATGCATCCGGAACACCCGTTGGAATCCTGCCGACGCACAAGTCGATGTCCTCGAATATAACAACTGCAGGTCTGGTACATAACTGAGACCCTGGAGCTCTGGAGGTATAAACTAGTCTTTAATACTGACTGTCCTCAGACTCATGGCTCCGGCATCGTCCGTCTCTCGATTTATCTTCCGTCTTGGCGCCGCCTCCATACCAAACAGGGTCACCACCGGCTAAAATGCAAGGCTTATGTCAAACGGACGTAGGAGCCAGGGGGTAGGTTCTTCAGCCCCAGGTATCTGACCCAATAGACTGAACAGAGAATGTGCCGTTGCTCCAGCAGCTCATGCACTGCGAGGGAAGAAGGCGGCGGGTAGTGAAGGCGTTAAGGGGACGGTGGAGGAGGATGGCAGGAGTAGATAAAGTGTGAGGGGGGAGGGCGTCAAGAGAAGCGAAAGGCCTCACGATCGCAGTTCAAGGCTAAACGTCATTGGCCAATGAGAAATAACTCTGCATCCGGAATAGCGAAGGCTGATGCGTCACTGGAATTATTTCCTCTGGGCCAGATATTTCTTGCGCGCTACAAGTAGTATAACAGGTGCCGATAAAATGGGCGAAAGCCTCTGCCCCAGCGTTTAGATTGAAAGACCGCGCAGAGTCCGGATCGAAATCCCGATGGCTGGTGTCCTGAAGAGGGCTGGAGAATCCGGGACGAGCGAAGCTTTGAAGGAGAATAAACTGAAATGCTAAAACGGAAGGGGCAACACCATTTTTCGATTTCTTCAGAAAGGGATCGTCAACTTGGCGAAGAGCGGTCTACTTGAGACTTATAGGGTTAGACTGATATTTGAAATAAATGTTTGCGCCAGAGTCCATCAGCCACAACGGAATAACAGCCTACTATTCATAAACTGTCGACGGACAGCCAGTAGTATATGCGTAGGTGACACGACATACCAGACTTGGCAGCTAGTGCCTGTACCATCAAGTATAGTATATTGTACTACCTGTGGATTTCTGTAAATGTAAATGACGAAAGGTTCAAATGCTATCTGAGAAGACAGATAGGGGGGATGCAGAAGGGAATACTAGAAAACAACGCATCGAAAACGCAAAGGATGAATAGACGAGGACAAAGGGACAAGATCGGGAGGGGGTAAGGCGTAATAAATCGTACACACGGCTTAATGAGGTGAAGTAACAAAGACGAAAAAGACTTCGGGTAACTGCCGTAGAAGTAAACGTGAAAAAGGTAGTTAGTTAAATCGGAAGAAAGAGAGCAAATAGACATACCAAATCCTTCGATAAACGACAGATAATGGCAGGGGAACTTGTTTTCAGAGCGAGATTTGTCCCACTGAGGGCGACGATACCCGTAGGCTTTCATGCCGCTAAGGGCGGAGTCGGTTATTGCAAAGAACATTGCTTATGGCATGCCCCGAAACCAATGCATGGTTGGCCGTAGATTGCTAGGATGAGTTTGGAAGACTGAATGCCACAAAACATAATCTGAAGTCACTTCCTGCAGGGTAACGTGCGGCATGAGCATCGTTCTGCAATCTGCATAAATTGCCGTTGGAAAAAATCGCTTCATTTCCGGAACTCTGTGGTAATTTTGCTGTTTTCTGTAGTGAGGCAGGCGATATTTTGCGCAGGAGGTATCCTGCATAAACTTTGAGAGATGAAAATCCTTTTGTGGCCATGGTTAGAATGACTGCCCTTCGTCACGACAACTGAAATCAAACTCCCTACAGGACAGAAAGCAAGCACACTATCCTGCAAAGTGCCTCATCGCTTTTGGCTTTTTTAGACCTCGACGGTGTCCTAGGTAGATCGGAAGGCAGACGCTGCGCGTGCTACTGACGTAGACAGTAGTGACTAATTTTTATTGATTTCACATACTGTGACATGTTTGTTCACAAATTACGACGTAGGCCCCCTGAGTGGATTTAGGACAATGTAAAACCAATCGTGGGGTTAAGCAGGCCTACAAGGGAAAGTCTGCTGTGAAATGATCCGTGCGTAAACATAAAACATAACAGATTGCGTTCACCGATCAGGTTACTGAACGTGCTTGTTCCGTTGTGCCTTGGAGCTCATATTAGAAGCCTCGCAGGCAGTCGCACAACGACTAGTAGTGGATGTAGAAGAGAATGGTATTACCGACCAAGACAAGGGAGACCTGAATGGCCATTTCTGGCTTACCAGCCGTCATCAGCCAGTCATACCCAATCTCGAAGTGTGGATCATTTTATATTCGAACCCGGGATTTTGGTTGGGTATGACTGGCTGATGACGTCCAATAAGCCAAAAAGGCCGTTCCAGGTTTACCTTGTCTTTTTCGGCACCATCTCTTCTACATTAACAGAAAACAACTCTCACTGAGGTTACTAACTTATTGTTGCTGCATTATATTAACGTCGAATAGAATGTTCTCATTCTTGGCTCAAGTCAGGAAAAACCCTTGTAAAATCTGAAAAACGCAGTCTTAATTTGTGTTTTTGGCAAATTTGAATAATGCATTTGAACCGATTTTGAAGAGCACGGATCAAGGGAATCACTCAAATCTGCCAAAACACTAAATAATTAAGTGAGCCTGGCAGTCCTCTCGTGGATTCGAAACCAATTGCTAAGGAAATCCTGCTTGGACAATTCGCTTACTGTATCACAGTTCGCGGATTCCGTACGTTGCAGCTGGTTAAGTCGTTGGTCGTTCCCAAGTCAAGTCCTTGCAGTCGTGGATTCGATTTCACCGGGGCCACAAAGTTTTTTTTACGTATAGGTCAAATAAAACACAGTTTTCCTTCTGCCTCCGTGCAAATCGTCACATTTATCATTGCGCATCTCTGTGTGCTGTCCTATCACAGTGACCGCACGCTTGTTCGTACTTCTCCCTGACAGCTCGGCAGTCGATGTAGACGATGTCCACCGTGACGCCGTAATTCTCCCATGGGGAGTCACGCACGACCCACTCCATACTAGAATTCAGTATATTGTTAAAATCAGTTGTAAATACAAAAACAACGGTTATGCATATTTTAAAAGCGACGTTATGCCGAAACGAAGCTGCACGTCGGTACATCTCCTATTCAGTTTTTAGCCATAGAATGCACCCCTCCCCCTTGCGAAATAACTGAACGATCTTGACGGACTTTACTTCTAAAGTTTGCGTACATAATTCTCAGATCTACAGTTGAGATTAGTCAGAAATGCGTCTAAATTCTTCTGAGCCTACTGAGGTGTTGAATTCTGGGTTAAAAATAGTTGCCGCTCTTTAAAAACACTTAGACACCACGGTTAGGTTTGACTTGAATTTTACATGACCGAATTTCGGCAAGGCTGTGGTTTATGCCCGGGTCTGGTTGCTCCTAGGGGCGTTTGTGTAGAACAAAAGAGCTGAACATCTAAGAAGTTTGCACTATCACAAATCCTGATCCTTCATATTGTCACCAATTAAAAGAAGGCAACATTTTTTTACTATTCAATGATAATAGTGAGTGAATTTTATGCCCCTTTGCAGGTATTGTCAAAAAGGTATTTCATTGACGTATTTTTACTACGATGACGGCCTTAAAACATCTTGACCACCCTCACACAACAGCCACTGGGGGGTCTTTTTATGTCTTTCTCTAGCCCATACAAATAAATATCGTCAATTATTTTCCTCTAGCAAAATTGCTCCCCGGAGTAAGTTGACCCGGCCTTGCCCTAATTTCTAAAGCTTGCATACACGGTTCACGGATCTGCAGTTGAGATTAGTCAGAAATGCGCTCACTTCTTCTTCTTCTTCTTCTTCTTCACAGCCTACTGAGGCATTGACTTCTGGGTGGACAATAAATACTGCCCCTTAAAAGTACTTACACAGCGCAGTTGGTGTAGAGGAGAAATATACACGTAGCCGCTCAACTGTCTAGAATGGCCCGACGCAAAAGATTGTGAGCTATTACAGTAGGTGGGCTAATTCATGAATTGTCAATCGAAATTCCCAAATTGGTTTTCGTTCCGAAAAGGCTCATTAAGTAGGTTTGTAAAACTAGTCAGCCTGCAACATAATTCTATAACATTTTTGCTACCTCAGGAGGCCGGCTTTCGCATGGACTTCCTTCCCGCTTCCTTGCAAAAACTACACCTTGTAAAAAGTGACTACTTAAGTAGCATGCAATTTCCCATCTATTTTCGATGCCCTAAAAGATTAAATTATTTTTCATGGAAAGCATGCATAAAAATATTCATTCTTTTACTTATTTGGTAGACAATTACGACTTCTTATGATTTTATACTCGAAAAGAGACATAATTCGGTTTTCAGGAACTTTTTCAATTCCCGAATAATTCTGAACCCGCTCTGCCGTTACACTTGCATTCAGGGTTTTCAAACTACAAGCCGTATATTTTCCGCGTACGGAGGACCAAACATTTCTCTACGATAATAAATGAGACTGCGTCAACTGCGAAATGTCATCGACCCTGCCGTGACGGGCGTCCCTGACGCTCCACCAACAGCAGGATTGGTTAGCCGATATCGATTGATGATTTGCGATCTGCTCTCCGAGGAGAACAGGTTACAGACCGCTTACGTCAACTACGGGACAGACGTAAACCAAAGACTTTTCCGCAATATATGCCTTGTGCCACAACGACTGTAGGAGATACAACTTATGCAGGTAGATCATAAGGCTGAAAAGACAAGGTTATGCGGACCGCAATGACATGAAAATTTCTGCACCCCGTTTAAGGTAGTCAACGTTCCCACAAAAGAAGAAGACTGCACCGCTGCTCAGCTCCGACGAACCACGCTTCACACGGTGAAATCGCAGATTTTGAAGCGTCCTCAACCGTCCTGACAACAATCTCCGATAATGCCATTAACAGGCTGCTTCAAGTGGAATCCCAAGCTGACCTCAACCTCACGCCCACCTTGCAGGAGACCACCAGGTCTGTACAACAGACATCTAGCGGAAAAGTACCAAAAGACGACAAAATTCGAACCGAAACCTTAAAATATGGCGGTCTCTGCTAATAGAAGTGCTGACTCCACTCTTCCAGGAAATGTGGCGGCAGGGACAAATTCCTCAAGAATTCGAAGACGCAACCATCGTCGACATATACGAGGGTAAAGGAAACCGGTGAATCTCTAACAATCACAGAGGTATCTCACTAATCGTCATCGCAGGTAAGATCTTCACTCGCGCCCATTCCAACCGTATGGAGCAGGGATTCCCCCTCCCCCCCGCCAGAAAGTTTTTGAAGTATTTGCAGGGACCGCGAAACCCTTCGACCCTAAATTCACCGCCCGCCAACTAGAGGAGAGGTGCCGGCAAACGAGAACCAACCTCTATACCATTTCCATGAACCTGACTCCGTTAACCGCGAAGTTCTTTGCAGGATCAGATTTAAATTTTCTGGCCGTAGCACTCCACACAAATGATACGTTGATTTCACGATAAAATGACGGTTTTCGTCGAGGACAACGGGGTAATCACTGAAAAATTCGCCCTGGTCAGTTGGGGAGGGGTGGCGGGGGAAGGACTGAGCACTCACTCCCAGGCTATCCTGTTTCGTGTTCTCTGCCATTCTGATGGACGTCAACCCTAAGGAGCGGTCGAGCTGACGGAAAGCGGTTCAACATCCGTCTCCCGAAAGGATCTTCGAGGGTATTCAAGGTCAAATCTCACTGATTACTGTTCGTCAATGACCACGCCCTAAACCTTACACGGGAAAAGGACAGTTAGCGCAGTGTGGACCTATTCGTCTTCACTCGCTCCAACTTCAAGCTGACCATCAACAAAAAAGACGGTTGTTAAGCGCCAGCTAGCGTTCGACGCGGACTATAATAGGCCCTATGTCAAAGTCAACCGGACAGCAATTGCAACAGCGGACAAATTTGCATACATCGGAAGTACAGTTTCAAGAAATCTCTAGGTTGACGAGAAAAAAGCCCACTGGATCACCAAAACTAGCCAGACATTCAGCTGGCTA
Source organism: Spirometra erinaceieuropaei (assembly GCA_902702965.1). Taxonomy (NCBI): domain Eukaryota; kingdom Metazoa; phylum Platyhelminthes; class Cestoda; order Diphyllobothriidea; family Diphyllobothriidae; genus Spirometra; species Spirometra erinaceieuropaei. Next base: position 340,285 of record CACRXP010000632.1, on the reverse strand, counting down.
CTGGATGGTGTACCGGTCGTCGTTCTGACAGCACTGCTGCATGGGTCAGAAATCTGAGCTAAAAGAGGAAGCTCAACCAATTCCAAGTCAGCTACCCCCCGAGAATACCGAAGCTGGGCTCGAGAGAGTGTCCATAAAGCACAACAGAACGAGTGAGTTCCGCAAGAACGATCAGTGAGCGCCCCCTACCATTGTATATTCCCGATAGATAACCGACAGCACAACGGGCTCGTGGCTCAGTGGATAGAGGCGTGGAGTTCTAACAAACAGGTCGCGAGTTCGTACCTCGGGTGCTCCACACTTCGCGCTTGGATATGACTGGCTGACAACGGCTAATAAGCCAGAAATGGCCATTCCAGTCTCCCTTGTCTTTGTCGATAATATTATTCTGAAAACAGAATCCCCGGTATGAAATTCTTGGAACGGGTCGGAATCTTCAGCACTCACGCCATGCTGAGGCAAATTCAACTACCATAAGGCAGCCACGTCTCTGAGAGTGGATGACGAGAGCATGATCTAGAGGCTATCAATGCATCATGCGTGCTCGTTCACAAGTTTGGTCGAAAACGACGTTACAAGAGCACTTAAAACTTACCTTATGAATCTAAAAGTCCACGGAACCAACCGGATCATAGCTGCCAGAGCTAAAAGAGCGACTCATAGATCTCAGATCTCGCGAGCGAACAATTCCAACAAACTACCCTTGCCATCCTGTCCACGATACCAACGGACATTGCGCGCAAGCATCAGCCTCGTAGGACATCATTGAACCTGGTGCACTATCAACGCGGTACCTACTCCCTCATCACAGAAATGACCTCCACCTTCACCCTCAGGAGGTTGACAACCGCCAATACTGTTTAGCACCGTGATAGTCAGCAGCCCATCATCACCACCATCATCCATAGCACAAGTCCGCGCCGACGACGACGACGACATTCATCATCATCATCATCATCATCATCATCATCATCATCATCACCACCACCACCACCACCAGCCCCCACCGTCATCATCCCTAACTGGCAGAAACCGAGCTACTGCTACTACTACTACTACTACGTCTACTACTACTACTACTACTACTAATACCACCACCAACACCGCCGCCGCCGGCGAGACACGCCCGACTTCTGGCCATCCAGCAGCAGTGCGGACTCGATCTCAGCTTCTCGCCACCGTCCTCTCACCCTCGCGTCAGGTATTGGCCTGGCCAATCACTTGCAAATACCTCGCGCTGGGTCCGGCGAACCAGTGCCAGAAACATCGAAACACACCCGCCGCATCCATTTCAACTGCCCATGGACATTCAGCCATCAATTGTGCCTCCTTGGTCATATGCTGTTCCGTGAAAATGTGCGGTAAATTCCATTACCACACCTCACCAGTTCCCTCGGCCCACGCATCCCAAGACCAGAAATAAACCCCCGTCCTATCACCTGTGACTTGCGCCAAACCCCGTCATCAGATGACTGAAAAGCTGAGTTAGTCGACTGGGACGCGTGAGAGGGAAGAGCTAGTGAGACCGACTCTTGGACTTCACCTCCATGGCACCTTAGTGCATTTGTCATCATAGAAGATCTGATGCTCCTGAATCCATCACGACGCACTAGACGTCGTGGATTGGAAGATTTCCAACTGACGGTACAGTTCAGACCTCACAGTCAGCTCCGTGTTTGTTTGTGCGTTGATGGATTGACTTGTTGACTGAGTCAGGCGGCAATGTCTCTTTCCCAATGTGCCCTTTAGGGCTCTTTTACGCAGGTGAGATCTGAGCTAATCAATACCATTGTGTGAGAACGTAGTGCTCTTTGTGGGGTGCAGGTCGTGTGTGTTGCAGGTGCAGACGGGCTGTTTAGATCCGTCCGCCAATTTCGGCCAGTCACAGCTCACTGGCTCGGACAGGGGACTGGTGTGTGGAAGAGGGCGGAGAAAGCGAAGTCGGCAGTGCGGCATCCATTTCCACATTACTTTAGCACATTCCTCGATATGAAACACCTGACACGCTCGAGCCTATAACGACGCGTTAAAAGTGGTGTCGTGGAGGGTTAATAACTGAAGGGTAGTCTGTAACTTTCTGGGGGCTGAATGCTGGGCTCATTGGCTCATGGTTAATTTGGACCCTATGGCACTCTAACTCAGGTGGGATCCGAGTTGATGGCATCTTGTTTCTGGGATAATCTGCTCCACTGTGCGCGGATCAGGCCGTATGTGCTACGTTTTAGCCCTAAAACGGACCACGCAGCAAATGCGCTGGAACAACATGGAGCCCAAATCGGAATCCGGCAGGCGTCAGCTGGAATGCGCAACAATAACAAATGCCAGGGGAGGGATGGCGGCAGGCCCTTGTGCGGGCTCACGCGGCGACAACTGCAATCCGAACCGCGCCCCCATATGTGTTGTTGATGAAACCCTGGCCAGTGTACGTTGTGGACCAGGGGGCACAGCGGAACACCTACGTAAGTTTTTACTCCGTGTCAGCCACCCGTGTCCTCTCCCGCATCCAGTCTTATCAATTCTGTCTTTTTACAGAGTGCGGATGGGGCAACAGAGAGGACAGTAGATGCTGCGCAAGTTTATAATCATTATACACGAATTCAAGCGTAAGTGACCGTCACTGCTCTCACTGTGCTATGGAGCACACGGTGGACGTAGTCAGCAACGAAGACCAAACTGTCGTGCACCACGTATTGATGGGCTACTTAACTTTGTCAACTGCGGCGTCCCACCTTACCTCCGGTCGTCCTTATCCTGTCAAGGACCAAGGGAGCATGTTATAAGAGAGTGCGGCGGATACTGCTCAAGTCTGCTGTCACTGTGAACTAATCCACGGACAGCGCCCACCGTACTGTGCGACGCACGGTGAACATCGCCCCTCGCGAAGGTCGAACGGACACCTGTTTCCTCATCAGAGGAATGATGTGTTTAGTAGTCTGTATTGCACTATCTGAGGAACGACTTATTTAGGCGATGCATAGGCAACTGTAACTGACTGGACGCACGTCCTTCGGGGCCAAAACCAGCTAAATTGCTGTAGGCCGTGTCTTACCCTAAGTGAAGCTGTCCCGCGGCAAGAGCCCTTGAGATGGACAAAATTTCGAATTCGATAAGGTTATCCGTGCAATCCTGTCGGACCGCAACATTTCCTAGAGGGTCGCACGGGGTCACCACAATACCACGCGCTATACCGTACTCGACTTCTGATGTTCCTTATTTCAATTTCGATTACACTACCCACCACGCACTCGCAGCAGAGTTCACGCTCTGTTAAACAGTTTGTGGTTAGCAAAGAAGACAGACTTCAGCTATGCAGCTTGGCACTCAGTCCTTGGAGAGATCGAGGTAACCCGTTGGTCGGCAGTATTCCACCATTCGACTTTTACCGCGTCGTGATAGGCGCGAAGACGTCAGACTTTCCCTGGCGACGAATGCGCCGATGTTTCGTGGAGATGAATTCCGCACTGTCTGCTTCACTTTCTGTACTCTCTCCCAGCTACCGGTCCACTATCCGAGTCGGTCAGCCATGGACGGTAACACGCATCATTAGACACAAGTGGTCGTGTTCTGACCCGGGACACCTATAAAACGGCTGACGCAGTAGCCTTGACGGTTCGACTATCGTGCTCGACGATGTCCGCCGTATGCTCCACAGCGAGGTGAAGACAGGCACGGTGACATGTACGTTAATCGGTTTATAGTGAAAGTACACTTTCACAGCGTCTACCGCACTCCCTCCTCCCCCAACCTGGGTCCAACGTCAAGACAGGCAAGAAAGCCAGGGGCGGGAGAGGGCACAAGTGGCTGGCAGGGCGTAAATCCGCATCTAGGCGGACCACCACACCCCCTGACCCATAACAGACTCTCGACCAGGATTTCAAATATCATCAAAAATGGATCAGGGATAGGAGAGGATGACATAAACTACTGGAAAACCGTGCGCACGGCCTCTATACCCTGAGAGAAGGCAAGCCCATCTAACGACAGGGAACGAGGTGCCAGAGAATCACCAGCGTATGCCAGGCTGCGAGGGCCATGGTTTACTGAATAATGACATAGCGGACGCACATAATCCTTAAAGCCCAAAAAGGTGGGGCGCAGATCTGCATTTAACCTAGCACATCACTCTTAAGAGGCTACGTGACCAGTCGGTCATCGACTGAGAGGCACTACCCCTATATTCTGTAATCTCACTCACTCTGCCCAACTCTCCGACATGACTAAACATCAGCAGCCTTGCCACTGCTGACTACCACCAGAGGCAACAGCTCTGGCTTTCGTACACAAAATGAAATTACCTGTTTGATGTCATCTGCGTGATCTGATGAACTGAGATATGATTGGATGATTCGTATTGCTCGAGATAGCACCACTACCCTGATCCCTACAGCATTCTCCGGATATGTGAAGTTACCGGTCTCCCAGACATATTTAATTAAGTCCTATAGTTTGCTATCCTCCCTATGAGTCACCCAGGATACTGTAAAATTGCCTCCTGATAATTCAAAATACGAACGTTGTGGTGAATTGTTGTAGGGAGGACACTACTTTGTAGTCTCTACCACATGCTTTTATATCGGAACTGTCGGCGTCAAATGTGCACAGTACTGCCAATGTGTGAGGCAGAGCTTCGTCCAAGAGGGCGTCCTGGAGAGAATTCACAAATTTCTAGATGGGACACAGTAGGTTGACTGTATTGACATAGAGAGTCAGCTGAAGCTTAAATGAGTGTCCCGGGCAATCAAATAGCCAGCCGATTAGCTCAGCAACTTGATCTTACGGCCTAAATGATAATATTTCTTTTTACCAATCATCATCTATTGAACGCAAAATCCGACCATCAATTTGCAGAATGATTCAGTCGGACCAAACGAAGAAACTTGCCACCAGAAAGCTCCTCAGTCATCTTGTTTTAATCCATTTTAACCTACAAAATGACACACATAAGGCCCTGAAGTCGGTTTTTGTACTGTCCGGACCGAAATTATTGATCTTTCACGGATGTACAGGATCCAAACATCGGGTTTATTTTAGGGTCCCTTGGAATCCATATTTCAAAACAAACTGCAAATCAACAGCTCAAGTAAATGAAGTATAAGATGTTTTTCTCTTCAACTTTCGTCTTCACCAATAGCAAGGCACCTGAGTTACTTACGAAAGGTCCTGCTTTTGCATACGAGCTTCCTTACTATGCGATTCCAGTTGTGTAGATGCTGCTGTGTGTCCATTTTTAATGAACAGATGAACGCGTTTTGATAAGACATTACGCGACTTATTCGTTACATAAACTATAATTATGAAAAACACGCGCTAATTGCCAACGGTTAAAAGTTCTTTGTTACAAAAGTGCACGGTCTATGTAAAAACCCGCTGATGATTTACAATGTAAGGCGTTTTATGGAAAATACGCATAAGCGGCGAAGTTCAAAAAGAGTTCGAAATTTGGCTACAAGTCATATAATTGGACTGACTTCCCCTTCCTCCATTGAAAAATGTGCAATTATATATAAACTATCACGATGGAAAAATTAAGAGCACTTTATACAGTATGAAAAGTCGCCTTCAACTTCTTTCAATGAAATATCTGCGAGCGAACGAAGTCCAGAAAATCATTTTAAAAATTATTCGCGGTAACTAGCAGTCCTTCATTTTATCGCAGTTAAGTCCTGATGCCAGAAAAATGTATTATCATATCTCTATCAAGCTGTTCGCTAGATGGAGATCGGTTCTTTTTCTGAAAAAAAATCGGTACCTCAGACGATCTGCAACGGATGGTTTACAAAAAGCACTCTGAGGTACACTCATAATTTCTTAAAATGCGTATAGGCACATGCATAATAGCCAAGCTTATCTGAATCAGTCTGCGAAATACAGTAGAAATACGATATTTTGGCTGCATAAACAGGCCCCCGTCCGGAAAGTCCATTAATCTTCCAATCGACGGAAAGCGCCCAAACCACACCACCCGTGTGCGAAACTTTTGCGAGGCAGACGTTTTCTACCAGAAGTATCGGCATTTGACAATGTCTGTGAGTAGGAAATAGAGGAGTCGCCTCGTCTGATGCAGAACGAGGACCCCAACACCTGTAGAAGAACAGGGGGCAGTTTAGAAATGCCTTCCGGCTAATCAGCCTCCACTGCGGCTTAAAATGAGAGCAATTTTGCCGGATTTCGCTTCTGCTCGCAGGCCGACGGGCATATGCTAACACTTTCGCTTTCAGTTTTCAGTTTCGGTTTTCGGAGGATGGCTGCTGCATTCGCGGATTGGCTCGCAACAACTTAATCCGCACGAACTCTCGGCAGTATCAGCAAAAGGAAATTGCCTTCTCCTTTGCCAAAGCTGAACCGACGTGCTGAAGAAAAATAAAATGTCCAGGGAAACCTTACTAATGTTACACGTGTTTCTTACTGACATGCCAATTTTTACGCAAATTCTAAAATAAAAGTGAAACTGCAAGTCAAACATTGCAAACATTGTCAGCAATGCGAAACATTTTGGTGTTTGTATTTTTCAACCAATGTCAGTAATTAATTTTTTTCTTTAGAATCGACGCCGCAATAGGGATATTCATGTTTGAGTCGGGATTTCTGGTAACTTTGGGCATGTCCCAGAACTGTCTTTGATCAGAGTTAGATGAGCGATTTAATGCCATATTTCAAAGTCTGGATTTTGGCCTAATTGCCCAGGCAAGTCTTTGCTATTCTTAGAGATTTTAAATTAAACCTAGCGGCGTCCACTGAGTGGAATTTGTGAAAATTCTCGAGTATACAGAGATAAAAACTCATAAGCTTTTTGCTGCGTAAAACATTTTTTCGAGTTACAAGTCATACCAATTTGTACAAAATCATTAGAATGACTTTGAGGGTTATGATGTGCTTCAGGTCGTCCCAGTCAGTTTTGTTTAAACAAGCATAAAATATGGAATCAGACTTTTCCTCCCCTCTTTCAGCCTCCCAGCCAGCAAATAATGTCTTTTGTTTTTGGGTCTACCCACTTCCCCTCGACTTTCATCCATATCTTGCAAAAAAGGATGCAGAATTCGAAATGTTTTTCAATTGCAAATGTGTTTTCGCATCCGTTCTTTAGCCTCTCCTCTAGGCGATTCAGGCGAAAACTGATCTCCGGCCCGTGCGACACAACACCCCTGTGGGCAGAGCGTAAAATGGACCACATTACTTTGTATTCTTTATTAAATAGCACATATGTGGTCAAAGTACGCAGTGGAATTAAGAGTAAAAAGATTGGGCATAAAATTTGGGAAGGTTGAAATAAAGTCAAAATGAGTCCCGGTTACTTAACACACAAAACAACCAAAGGACGTGTAAATGCAGGAGATTTACGCTATTTAACCGAGTCATTATTCCAATGTGATGACTAAAATGGACTCTGCTGGAGCTGTATAAGCAATACAGACTTTACCCCCATAAATATAACAACACACTGTGTTTCGCTAGTTTCAGCAGTACAAAACCAGAACACGTAACACGTTGTACAGAGAAGAAACAGCAGTGGGTAATGAAGCAGACGCGTGGGCCGGCTCTAGGTCTCGCTGTACGCCGAGTAGTCCAGGGACCGGAATTTCTTCAGATGGTTTTGCTGTCTGCCCCTCTCGGAGTCCTCCATGGACATGCTGGCAGCCACATTGGCCACCGTGGGTGAGATCTGCTCCTGTAGACGCAGCGCTGCGGCAACGCTGAGACGTTTGCGTTGCGCATGACCCAGACTGCGTCTTTTGGGCGTGCAGACGAGTTGGGTCGGCACGTTGTCCTGCTCCTCCTCCTCCTCCGTCCCCTCCACGATCGCTGCATCAGCAGCGGCGGCGGCGGCCGGTTCAGATTTGCCGCTTTCCCTGCGCAGACGGGCGGCCTCCTCAAGGCAGGCGTCCAATTCCAGACGTGCCTCCTCGTCCCTCGCCTGGAGGTCCTTTTTACAGAGGTGATCTACAATGCCGGCGCCGATGGCGTCACCAAACACGTTCACCGAGGTCCGAATGCGGTCTCTGTGCATGAGGCGGCAAAGGGAAAGGGAGATTGAATGCGCGTGCAGGGAGATCCAGAGCATGCTATACAGTGTGTTTTATTAAAAGATTATCTACTCCAATACTTAGTACACGTATTTCACCCCGACATATATATATATATCTTGTCGACCACTTAAAAATCCATCGCACTGAGATCGGCTGACCAGCGACCGGAACCCGATACACACTTGCTACATACGTCTTAACTGCAGGCACTGTAAATGAGTATTCAGTCATTACATTGGCCTAATCGGTCACATGAGCATTCCCGACCGCAGAACGCACCGAAATTTAGACATCCGAACCATATTTTGCATATTTGGCAGATCTCCCACCTCCAGAAAAACACGCAGCCTACCTATTGACGTCGCCACCGCAAGCAACATCACCAGCACCTCCGACCAAACCAACAGCTGCCAAAACATCCTGTCCTTACTATCACCCCACACGCACCTCACGCATCGGCCTGGCTGGTCACTTGCGAATCCACTGCACGGAGACTGGCGAACCAAGGCAAGCGGCACCAACATACATCCGCTTCATCTGCATCAACTGCCTGCACTGCCCACGCACTGGCCTACTCGGCCACCTGTGCCTGCATCCAAATCTGCGTTAAACCATCGCAAACCAAACCCCATCCGCAGACATCTCGCTAGCTCAGGCGTCACACAAGAACCCGCCTCACATCCCTCAGCGCAAGTACGGAATAGTCACCTCACAACTAAATGGGAAACCCGTTCTTCATTTCCGCCTCTGTGTGGCCTCTGGGGTACTTTGACGCGTATGTGGTCAACGGTATAGAGAAGGACCCCACTTAACTGTCGGTAGACTGTGGATCGTGCCATACGTGACTTATGATAAAGGAAGTTTTATGGGTGGGGCAGCACTCTAGACGGTATGCTGACAAAATGAAAAAAACACAAAAACTGCCTGCATTTATACCGAAAGTCTTATCCTACGCTAGTGTACGCCAGCGGAAATGAGAGTAGTAATTAAACAATAAAAAGCAAATTTTACAAAATAACGGATTTTGAGTTAAGATTTGGGGTCGTGGGAAGTAATCGTTATTGGCAGTGTAATTTCTGCAACAGCCTGCGAACGTATGCCAAGCTACAGCCCCATATGACACGATCCACAGGCTTCTGACAGTTAAATGGGTTCCTTCTCTATACCGTCGCCCATATGAGCTCCGAGCAGCCCACTCCTTTGCGTGAAAAGCCGGTGTTATTATAAAAAACGGTCAATCCTGTACTTACTTGCACTCATTTGGTAGCAAGTCCCGTCTTCAAGTTGCATACTCCAGCAAAAGGCATCTTTCGTTCATAAAAATGTAATTATGAGACTTTCTTGGACCGTAAAATGTCCATTTAAATAGTATCGTTCATATCCGTTTGTCCCGACTGTGATAGCAGATCTGGCTTAAAGTTATTTGATATTTGAAAACTTTTTCAGGACCCAAATATACCCCTTCTTAAAATGAAAACTTTAGAGAAGACGTTGTTTTCTACCAAGCAGGTGCAAGAAGGCATGCGTTTGTGCAGGCTTTCTGTAAAATAAGTTTGAATTTCTGAGGATGTCGATGATAAGAACACCTCGGGCCACTTAAATATTCACTTCTTACAGAGTGGCGTTTTTGCTGGCGGCCGAATAGAAGTGCATCCAGAAACCAGCGTCCTGGCGTGATTGGGATATCTTGAGTTTATGCTGCCGCATGATCATCATTACAACCCCCCTTAAGTAATTCTTCCTAGTCGAAAACTCGTGTCAGAAGTTCACTTAGCGTTTCATGAGATCGGTCGATGACTGTATATATCAAAGCCAATCAACTCAAAAAGTGAACAAATTTGTCAGACATCATCGCTGCAAGCCCAACTGCCTGTCATAGCCCTAACACATTTCAAATTCCATTAGCAATTCTCACGGAAATTCAGCAGCAGTACAGACTCCGAGCAAGCCAAAAAACAGATGCCAGCCCACGCATGTGGCTGTCTAGCCTATAGGGTGCCTCAAGGTCATATCCACCAGAGCCAAATAGGCCTTCTTATAACTCTCACACCAATCAGCAGGTACATAATTTCACAGCATGAGGGGCAAGGGGAGGAGGGGACGGGAGGCGGCGGGGAGCTGCAACGAGACCAGCCTTGTGGAGGGGAGTCAGTGCGTTTGATCATTGATAATTTTTCCCTACGTTAACTAGGCCAACTTTGACGCCAAAGGCCCCCATCCTTTGTGGCGGCTGGCGCAGCCGCCGCCGTAGTAGGAAAACCTCATTGACCTAGACAGGTGGCAGCAGCGCTGTGAATATTATCTTGCAGGGTGAGAGATCGGTCGATTCTGGACCTGAGAATGGTACCCTGAAAGTGGAGAAACTGTATGCCTTCGCCCGCAAATACTAGAGTCTGGTCTAGCCCCTTGTGCTACTTTAAGATCTCCAATGTCAGTTCGACTGTCCTTTCCGACCATATCCACCGTGTGCTCCACAACAAGGTAAGAGCAGGACGGTGACTTGCGTGTGAGTTAGTTTATACTGATAGTATGCTCGCGCAGCATCTACCGCACTCTTTCCTCCTGCCCCAACTGGACCCGGTGTCAAGACAAAGTCAAGAAGACCGGGGGGGGGGAGGACGCAGGTGGATGGCGCGGTCGAGTCTGCACCTTAGCGTTCCTCTCCACACTGCCCGGTCCACGCAGCAACTGACCAGGTTTTTGACCAGCAGCTACAATGAGGAGGACCGCAGGGGTCGCGTCCCGGTGTGCGCGACGTACGCCGGCAACCGCGTCTGCTACCGCACCCTGAAATGTTGGTATTCGCTATGGTGCGCAATCCGATAACGCCTGCCAGAATCCGATATGGCCCTCGTGTGGTCCAGCGCACCTATTAGGGGGCACGATTTCCAATGAAGGCCTCCAATACTGCAGATGTGACCTTGTCTTTCAAGCTTATTTTCGACAGAGATGACAGAAAACGTCAACCTTATTGGTCCGGTCAACGCATCTCGAGCATGCCGGTAAAAGCATGGTTGGGAGAGGGTCAAGTAAAGAACATTAACAGCCCTGCCCTTACGCACATCGTAGACACATACCACCGTGTAAATGTCAGAGAGACCTTCCGAATGATATACGAGGTTCCGTCAATCTGTCCAAAACCACTTGAAAAAGGGCTGTTGACTACGGCAGCGGCGACTGCAATCAGATTACCAAAGCCGGCCTTGTACACGCAGAAGAACATCCTACAGGTTTCAAAGTTGTCATGGGTCAAGGCTCACAAGCCGACCATCCACATATAATTATCTTTCTCGGTGTCCTATCGTTCTATTCATTATTACATCGGCAATATAACTATGCAGGACTGAAGCGGATTTATCGAAGCAGACGTATGCTTGCCAACTTGTCTTCTGAAAAGCAGAGGTTGAAGTTCTTCTACGCGCACGATGCGTGGAGTACAGAAAGGTGGCGTCATCGCGTAATCTGATGCGTAAAAATTGAGTAAACAGCTGTGGAAAAAGGCCTTACAACATAGGGAATACATTTGCATATCAGATGGCCTAAATGCATTAATGCCCATTGGATAAAGTAAGCCTCTAAATGCCTAAATTAACACCGGGGATTCCAACGACCAGGGGTAATGGTCCAGTTGACAAGCCAACGTCCTTCTGGATGTAACATTAAAGTGGCCTTTTTTACGAGTCTTAGCAACACATAAAGGGTTGGTCTTCCTCAAAATTGGAGCTCTACTTAAATGATGTGAGGATCGGCAATCATAGAACTGTCACGTCCGTTTAACGGAGGAGAAAGCCCCACATCAAAAGAAGAAGAGGAAGAAGGGGGAAGAGGAGGAGGAGAAGAAGAAGAATAAGAAGGAAAAGCGGTCATCCCTGATGATGGGTTCTGGTGAGAATCCAAAACGTCAAGCCAACAAACTTCTTGCTCCAGTTATCGCATCTTCTTCTTCTGAACTGCTTTTTTGGAACTCGCCTGTTCGCTTCTATCAGCAAAGCCCCACATCTCAGTAGTAATTCCTTACGAAAATATACTAGATAGCGCGGGAGGCGTCAACTAAGGTCAATAAAGTATCAGTTATATTAACTTATCATCGTTAGTCGGGTGTATTTAAACCCTCTTAAAGGGGTCACTTACGCTGTATTGGTGCCAAGTGTAAGCGCAATATGGACATTGCAAGTAAAATTATTCGTAGGAAGATGCCGAAATCTTTAATGGGAAAGTAGCCAAGGCTAAAACGGAAAAGATCAACCTGATGTTTCGGTTAAGAGGTAGCGTTGGTTTTAAGGTCTGAATTAGTGACAAGCTGAAGATTGATTTTAGGGTTTAGGTTTGTGTTAAACTTAAGGGTTCCGGTTAGAGTTGTGGTTCGGATTAAGGTTTAGGTTAACGTTTAGTATTAATGTTAAGGTTAGTGCTAATGTTAGTATTAGGGTAGGGTTACGGTTAAGGCTAGAGTTGGGGTTACAGTTGATGTTAGAGCCTGGGTTACGATTGAGGTTAGGGTTAGGTTTTGGGTCAGAGTTAGGGTTAGGGCTGGAGTTTGTGGTAGGTTCAGGGTTAGCGTAAGGTTTATACTTACGTTGAGGATTAGGTTTGCCCTTAAGGTTACGGCTCGATTTATCGTTAGTTTTGGGTATTGCTTAGGAAATCGTTCCTGGGCAGTCAACTTACTGTATCAGATTTGGTCGATTCCAGACGTTGCAGTAGGTTGGGCGAGTAAACTTGACCCAAATGGGATTAAACTCGCGTCGTCCGGCGGGGCCTCGTAGCTCAAGTAGTTTGAGCGTTGGCTGTAATAAAGCCTTCCCCTTACTGCGTGGGTTCGAATCCCACCGAGGTGCCGAGTTTTTCACAGTTGGCTCAAGATGAATTATAATAGATCCTTTTTGACACGCTTAACAATGGGTCTTCTCTAATGCGAAGAAGTTCACTATCATCAGGAGAGAAAATCTGCCAGCCATCGCACATAGATCATGCGGAAGCGTAAAGCAAGATTGGTCGTTATCCAGCCTAGGCAGAGCGCGGAATTAACAAACAAAATTTAGGCTTTTGAAAGATTCAAATCTGTCCGAAAGTGATAAACCCCAAGCAAGGGTACTTAAACAGCGCAAGTCGTAATCTATGGAAAAAAGCTGACTGGCTGTGAGCGGGAAAGTGCTGCTGGGTCGCAAATCGGAAGTGAGTTTAACGGCCCCGGCCGGCGATTGCCTCACTGCAGTCACAAAAGTCTGATGTTGAAGCAAAAACGCACGTCAATCTGGAGGCCGGAAAAACGACGGGAAACAACCTTTTCCGTCTGCTTTGGCTGTTAAATGATAATGATAATTGTTGGGAAAATTCAGCGCTGCTTACATAGGGATACATTTTAGAAGGCAGGCCTGGGAATCGACAATAAAATGGAGCCTCGGCAAATTGGCGTTGCCTTAACTTGCTGATAATGAATACCACTCAGGTTCAGATTGGCTGCTACGAATGAAAAAAGAACCAATGTCAGGTCGGTTTTCCGCTAGTTTTTGCTCTGATTTCCCGGCTATAGATAGGACAGTAAATCTGTGGTATGGCGAATGACCAGAACGCAGTCCTGGGGTTTCGAGCAACCACACATGAGAGCGAAGTCATAACACGCTAGAGTTTTAACTATGGCCCTAGGTGGAATTAGTTTGACATATATCACTCCAAAATGCAAACTTGGCTTTCATGGCGAAAAATGTAACACTGTTTATTTCCGAAATCACTATATGGCAGCTGGTTCTCTGACGATAGATGCGCTTACGCTCCCGATGGGTATACAGGTCGTGAGCATGCCTGCCCAGAAATCCTCGTTTTTCTGACCCGTTGTGGTGTTGTCGTTTTTAGTAACAATCCTAGTCAAGTGTTTTTTGTGGGCCAAGGGTTGTGGTGGTACGCTTAAGTGCGGGTCTGGTCATGCCAACCACTTGCGCCCTCACTCACTTCCGATCTTCTCGACTATGTCTCAACAACGGCCCCAGGTCGGGGAGGAGGAGAGAGTGAGGTAGATGCAGCGCAAGTCGCCGTGCCTGCTTCACCCTTCTGTGGAGGACACGGTGGACATCGTCAGACGCTATGGTCGAACTATCAAATAACAAACGAGCATGTTCTTTACGCCCCAATGAAAAGCATATCTGTCTATCCAGCCGCCTTACTGGTCGACCAGAAATTAGCAAACTCGCACAATCTACAAGCCATTGTCTTCATATGAATGTAAACCAATACCCTCAGCATTTTGGAATTTTCGTGTCCATACGTTGTGACAGATGGACGGATTTTTCGCCTTGCCTATTCCGTTGGCATTTTGAGGTAATTATTTTTTTGACTCGACAAGCCTAAAGGACTCTTCTTTATAATTTTCAGACCACTCGACAAGTAACGGTGACAGCCAACTTGGGGTAACCTCCGCTGTCTGTTTACAGGTGAGACGCCACTGCTGTAGGGAAATCGTGCGAGTGTGCGGCGCTTTCGGCTGAGCGCCGCGCACTCATCCGTCATACAGTAGGTGAGCTAACTCATGAAATGTCAACCGAAATTCCGAAATGCGTTTCCATTTCGAAAAGATTAATTAAGTTGCGTTGTAAAACTACTCAGCCTAAAACATAATTCTATAATATTTCAGTTACCTCAGGATGCCGGCTATCGAATGAACTTTCTTCCGGCTGCATGCAAACACTACAATCTGTAATAAATGACTACTTATGCAGCACGAATATTTTGCACTGATTTTTTATGCCCTTAAAAGTCCAGTTGTATTTCACGGCAAACATGTACAAAACTATTCATTCTTTTACTCATTCGGTAGACCATTACATCTTCTACTTTTATGCTCGAGGGAGAGTTTCTAATTGTGGGACTTTTAAACACTGTGAAATGGCCGATCAGAAATCGTCATGTCTCTGCATTTACCAAAGTGGCTTGTAAAGTTAACAATATGGAGCAAATCCACTGCTAAATTTTATGAACCTCATATGGTCTCCCCTCAATACCATAGACAAATGTGTGGTTTTCCGTTAGGGAAAATATACGGCTTGTAGTTTGGAAACCCAGAATGAAAATGTGTCAGCAGAGGAGGTTCAAAATTTTTCGGGAATTAGACAAGTTTTCGAAAACCGAATTATACCCTTCCTTCGAGTATAGGATTGGAAGAAGACGTAATTGTCTACCATATGAGCAAAAGAATGAATATTTTTGTACATGTTTGCCGTGAAATATAATTGGACTTTTAGGGGCATCGAAAATCAATGAGAAAAATTCATGCTACATAAGTTGTCGTTTTTTACAGAGTGTAGGTTTTGCATGCAGCCGGAATTATGTTGCGGGCTGACTAGTTTTACAAACCTACTTAATTAATCTTTTCGGGTTTGGGAATTTTGGTTGACATTTAATGAGTTAGCCCACCTACTGTAGGCCTTAGAAACCCGTCTCGTACGAAACCTGGATTATCAGTAGATGGAAAGGCGAGGCCAGTTGGGGAGTGCCGAGGAAGTATCTGGTCAGCTGCTCACGACTCGAAAAAGGCTGCTTAGCCAAGTTGTCGGCCAGAATTCGACTGTAGGAGCACAGTGCTATGGTTGGTCGGGTCATATTCCCTGTTTACAAGGTCATCAATCAGATTAGTGCTGCTCTAGCACATTTCGAGACTGAGAACAGGCAGCAGCTGTCAGAGGTGACATCGACGCCCAGACGCTATATCACCCCATGACGGAATGGGATTAGACGCGGGGATAAGGACGGACGTCGGAAGACTGCCGCCTCAGCGTTATTCTAAGCCGATTCCGCAAGTCATACCGACCGTTTGTGAATATCTTTATCGAAGGCGCGCATTGAATTACCAAATGAATGTCTGTAGTTTTGAGGGAGATATTCATCGGCAGGTTTTTTGACAGGGGTATGGTTTATGGTCGGGGTTACTTACTCCATGGCGACATTTTACCAGAAGAAAACAACTGGCGATATTTATTTGTACGTGTCAGCGATAGAGGTAAAAAGACCTCTCGGTGGCTGTTGCATGAGGGTGTTCATGATGTTTTGAGGTAGTCATCAGAGTAAAAAGACGACAATGCAATACCTTTTTGACAATGCCTGCAAAGAGGCATTAAATCCATTTATTATTGTCCTTAGATGGTAAAAATTGTGTCTACTTTTAATCCGCGGTAATATGTAGGATCAAAATGCGCGATACCACAAAGTTCTTAGATGCTCAGCTTTGTTGTTCAACGCAAATGCTCGCAGGAGTAAGTCAACCCGACCATAAACCATATCCTTGCCAGTTTTTTTCAGATGAAATAAAATTTATCAGAGGCAAACAATGCTTCTCGACAGCAGAAAATACCCATTAAGATAACCTAAACTTATTTTAAAACTTACGGCTTTTATGGTCTGGTTGATAATGGTACACTTGAGTGTCCAGGCTAGGTACTTTCCGTTTTGAATGTTTGTGAAGGAAAACCAGGCCCCAAGTTATGTGCGTATAGTATGAAATGGATGGGACGAGGTTTATACAATGATTATTCAAAGAGCACACTGGCATTCCCATAGTTTTCCACTAATGAAAAAAGAATAGTAAAATTAAAGCCCTTGGAGTTCACAAAAAACTGTCCTAATGGCGATGAAAGCTTTGAATTGTGAGTTGACCTTAATCAATATTATTGTCTGGCTAGTTGCCAATGTATCTTTGACATTGGCTTTGCTACTCAGGAATTATGAAAGCTAATACCTGCAGATTGAAGAGAGCCGACGAAACAGACGAGAGTGGGAGGGCTATTTATGATTTATTGACTGTCGTTAGCCAGTCTTGTCCAAGATCAGGTTTGCAGGAGGTGACATTCAAACTTGAATTCATTAGTCATTGAATATTATGTAGTTTAACATCATAAAGTAAGCTAGGGGCTGGTTATCCTGTAGTTTGTGATGGGGAATATTAATTATGGAGGTAGTGCGCTCTCCGACCAGTCTACGGGACAGGCTCCTTCCACAGCACGTTGGTACTCAGTCCTGACCTTGCGTGGGTATTCACATAGTGAGACTTACTTAAGTAGTATAAAGAGATAAATGAGGTGATAACGACCAAGACAAGGAAGACCGGAATGGCCATTTCTGTCCTATTAGCCGTCGTCAGCTGGTCATACCCAATCCCAAGTGTGGATCAATTGACATCCGAACCCAGGATCTTTGGTCATGGGGTATGACACTACCATTGGGCCACAGGCTCGTTTTCCCGTCGGTTGTGATCGGTAATATAAATTATGAGAGGTGGATGCTCATCGATCGGGTCACAGAATGTGCTCGTTCCGTTGTGTATTGGGGCTCACAATAGAACTCTCGCAGTCAGTCGCACAGCCACTAGTAGTAGTAGTTGTAGTAATAGTAGTAGTAGAGATAAATTAAGTGATACCGGCAAGGACAAATACGGCTAATAAGCCAGAAATGGCCATTCCGACTGTCCTTCTCATAATTCACTGCAGGTAATAGGCACAGGAAAGTCTTTTTGCACGTCAATTTAATGCCGAGGAACGAAAAATAGAAAACGGAACATATTCTACTTGCGGTACTATATGCACTACGCTTTTTGTTCTCGTTGTGACACGAAAAAAGGAACAGTGTCGATGGAAAATTAAGTTGACATTTGTTGATGAGTGACAAGTCATCTATGAGGGGAGTAAAGCAGATGGCGTTAAAATTGACAGCGTTGGCATTGCTAATTAACTATATCTTTCAGGGTTAAGGACAAAGGGTCAATACGATTCGGAGGTTGGTGCTAAGGACTGCTCAAAACCGTTAACTCATCTCCAAAGGTGAACGGATCTGACTAACTGGTCTAGCTTTATATATCAGCGTACGGTCCTCCTACGGTACAGGGCAAACATGCCTGAGCATATATGTAAATTTTAATAAATAACCGCGTTTTTCTAAGCTGCACACGTGAGAGATTTAATACATTGCAACATTGAGAGAAAGGCCCTGCGTGTGGTGTGTTTAATCATATTTTGCTGGTTGGGGAGGCAATGGCAAAAGGCATCTACTCCTCTCTTTTTCTGTCCCAAACGCTCTCTGCCGTTCATCTTTAACAACTTTATTTGCCTCTTCCCTTCAACTAGGTAATAAAAAGTGACCTGGTGCAAGGTCGGTTAAGTAAATATACGGCCTTAAATATTAATTGTGTTCCCAACCTACCCCCTGAAAATGGCTGATAAAACCAGGCCAACGAGCTGTCCGAAATCGTCCACTTTCTAATCTCTTCGCCGTGTGCTGTGAAAAGAAACGACGGTGGGTGATCAAACTGGTGAAGCGTGATGACAGAAGTCCAGAAGGTCTGTAGGATTGTTTCGGAATTAAAATATTTTTCCGAAATAGATTTACTGCCTCAGAGAAGACAGGAGCATGGTATATTAACAAGTGACACAAAGCAGACTCGCCTGCATTACAAGATCTCCTGCGAGCAGGAAGTAGTCGAGGCTTAAAAGTGGACGAAAACAACCATCATGTGTAGGAACATATATTTTACTGTCAATTCGAGTCGCGTGGTTCACAGATAGAAAACCAACTAGCCTTCCACAAAACCGACCCCTTCCGGTTTTAACCCTACTATAAGACGAATTATTTCTTGAAAACGCGGTCCTACTTCAAGGGGGCAACCCGTGGTCTTCCCAGACCATCGCTTCCACTGGCAGGGAGGATTCATGAAAACTGAAAATGGTAGGACAAGAAACACCCCGTAATACAGGCGGTCTTCACCACATTTTAGGGAGATCGCGTTGAGACTAAGGCTAGGGTCAGAGTTAGGGTTAAGTTTAGGTAAAAGTTGGGTTAAGGTTGGAGTTTGGACACCGGACAAGGCGCACTGTTTTACGGAAGCAGGCCCTATTCCCGTGTTTTATCCTGAAAATGTAAATGGACAAAGTGGCTGAATGACAGCACTCCAGACCGAAAATCAGCACGATGCTCTAACGGCTTCATTCGGAAAGACCTGTCAGTCTTCATCAAGGCAGCTTGCCAGTTTCAGAATAATGTTCTATATCAATGGCAGTTATTTAGAAGATGAAAGTTAGGGCCAGAACTGAGTAACTACCAACCGTCGAAAGGAGAGAATTAGGGGAATGAACGCCGAGTTAGGTTTGATGTAACACTTTTGCGGATGGATGTAGGTTCATTAGGGTCCTGATTTCCTCCTAGCTCGGTGTGCTATCGACTAGGAATGACCATGGCGAGCGTTTGGAATGACTGACTGGTGAATTGAGAGTCAGGCTACGGTGGCTCCTTCTTAATGACACCCTCATTCATATGAGATCCGAGCCGCCAACCACGTTTGTGTGAAATCCTGATGCGATGTATGTGTGTGAGTGTAGATAACCCACCCCCGCCTCCTGTCACCTTGACTTTGTCTTGACACCGGATCCAGTTGGAGTATGTCAAAGAGGGGTGCGGTAGATGCTGCACAAGTCTACTACCATTATAAACTAATTCACGCGCAAGTCACCGTGCCTGCTGCACCCTGCTGTGTAACACGCAGGGGACATCGTCGAAAACGACGGTTGAACTGTCGGGTGGCCACGTTCCTGGTCATTTGCTGTATGAACCAGGGGTGTGGAGTGGAGCGTCAAGGCGCAGGCTCGACCGCGCCATCCACCTAGACCCTCTACCACCTCGGTCTTCTTGACTCTGTCTCGGCACCAAGCTCATGCGACAGGGGAAGAGAGGATGCGGTAGATGCTGTGCAAGTCCACTACCACAATAAACTGACTCACGCACAATTCGCCCTCTCTACTTCCCTTTGCTGTGGAACACACGGAGAACTTCGTCGGCAACGATGGTGGAACTCTCGAGTGGACAGGTCGTCTGTGTGTGTGACGCGCAGATGAGATCTCTAGCTCTGTCAGCTGCTGCACCCAATCCGCACATCAGACAACTAGCCAGCTCGGACAGTGGACTGGTGCCTCGGAGATGAAGGAGATAGGTCGACCGTCTCAGCGCATATTCCTCACTAAAAACAATCTGACCTGTTTGAACCCATTCCGATATGCTAAAAGTCTTGGTTTAGAAAGCTGCCGAATGAGGGAATAACTCGGTTCGCCGCTCCAGACGCAGACTCAGGCTGCAATAAGTCCCAACCTAAAGTGGCGGTTAAGGTCTTTCTACTCCGTTTAGATTCGAGCCGCCTCCCCCATTCTACGCTTGTGAGCTCCTGGCACTTTCTTTACTAACCAGGGAGTGTGGTGGTCCGCCTAAGTGCGGATTCACGTCGCGTCAGTACCCTGAGCCTGACTCCCCTTTGGTCTGTTTGACCCTGTCTTGACATCGGGCTCGGATGGTTGTGGGAGAGGAGGAGGAGAAGGTGCGGTAGATGCTATGCAAGACTGCTATCACTATAAACTAATTCGCGCGCAAGTAACCGTCCCTGCTCTCACCATGCCGTGGGACACACGGTGGCCACAGTCAGCATCGACGGTCGAACTGTCATGACAGGCAGTGTGCGCGTAATTTTTAATCTCAGTTGGTTTGATTAAATCGCGAGTTTAACCTCGGAACGGTGACGAGGCAAGCTACAATTTTCAAGCCGAAGTCAATCTGCAATCTCTATTCCTCTTTTAGACAGTATTAGTCAACGGTTCAGTAACAGAGATTAGGATAAAGTCATTTGATGACTGAGAGAGTGGGGCACACGGTGATTTCAGAAGTTCCCCTATCCAAACCTAGGTGAGCTAACTCCGGGACGAAAAATGGTATGACTCAGCGCCTGCTGGAGCAGAGGCGTTGAGACAAAATACTATACTAGTTTCACCCACTAATGCGCCGTCGACGCGTAAATCATTATTCCCGCCTGTCCACACGGTCCCAGGAAAATCGGGCTTATCAGGATGCCGTATCTAACCAACTGTTTCCCTTTACCTCCAGGTATGACAGAGTCTGGTCAACCACCAGAACCTTAGGAAGACAATCTTTCCTCTAACGCATCACAGACTAGCCAAAAAGAATGCAATCGAAGAACAGAAACTAACTAAATTGTAACCAGAAGACATGGAAAGCTTGGACTTGGTCTAAAATTTCTCGGGTCAAATTTACAGTAGGTGGGCTAACTCATGAAATGTCAACCGAAATTCCCATATGCGTCTTCGTTTAGAAAAGATTAATTAAGAAGGGTTGTTAAACTTGTCAGCCTGCAAAATAAATTCTATAATATTTCAGTCACCTCAGGATGCCGGCTTTTGAATGAACTTCCTTCTGGCTGCATGCAAAAAACTACACTCTGTAAAAAATGACTACTTAAGTGGCATGAGTTTTTCTCACAGATTTTCGATTACCCTAAAAATCCAATTACATTTCTTTGAAAACATGCAGTAAAATATTCATTCCCTTGCTCATTCGGTAGATCATTGCGTCTTCTCCCAACTTTATACACGAAGGACGAGTAGAATTCGGTTTTCAAGGCCTGCTCTACCGTTACACTTGGATTCAGACTTTCCAAACTATCAGCCGTGTATTTTCCGCGTACGGAAAACCACACTTCTCCGCGGTATTGAGGAGAGACCATATGGGGTTCATAAAATTTACTAGTGGATTTGATCCAGATCTTTAATTTTTCAAGCCACATTGGCAAACGCCGAGACATGACGATTAGTGAAAGGCCATTTCACGGTATTTGGAAGTCCCACAATCAGAAACTTTTTAAAACCAGATTATGTCCCTCCTTCGAGTATAGGATTAGAAGAAGACGTAATTATCCACCGAATGGGTAAAAAATGTATATTTTATGCATGTCGTCCATGAAATATAATTGGATTTTAGCGGCATCGAAAATCAATGAGAAAAATTAATGCTACATAAGTAGTCATTTTTACAGAGTGCAGTTTTTGCATGCAGCCGGAAGGAAGTTCATTCGAATGCCGGCGTCCTGAGGTAACTGAAATATCCTAGAATTATGTTGCTGGCTGACTGGCTTTACAACACTACTTATTTAATCTTTTCGAAACGAAAACACATTTCCATATTTCGGTTGACATTTCACGAGTCAGCCCACCTACTGTAGTTATGTAGCCCCACCTGAAGTAAGGAAACCACAACCACATGTAATACGGCGCCGGTGGTAATAGAGGTTTTTACAGGTGGGTTCGGGTAACGCACCGGCGACGAGGTCAAGTAGTTGTATGCAAAAGGGAAGCTATTGGGAACGCAAGGTTGTGCTTTGAGTGGTTGACAAATAGTTGCCCTAACCCCTAACTCTAGTTCCTAACGCTAACCCCTAAACCTAACAGTATTGTGTCCATCAGGTGGGGCTGCATAACTATATCTTACCTCTCTCTTCTAAACAGATGGTAGATCAAAAGGCAATTTGGCGAGCATACGTTCGCTTTCGGTAAATTCTCTTCAGGCCTGTACATTTATATGGCTATTGAAGTAATGAATGCAAAATATACGGGCAAATAGATAATTCATCTGTAGCTTGGGTTTGGAGAGGGGAGGGTAGGCTCTTTATCAGGGTCCCATTTCAAGGGGATGCATCAAGTGAACTTCTGAGAAGACGCCTAACTCAAGCTGTATCACAGACCTTTCCAGCAGCTGACACCCGTGTATTGTTCTCCACCAGTCCCATCCTATACGGAGAGGGCAAGGACAAACTACCAGCTCAGACCACCTCTATGTGTATCTACTCCTTTACCTGCTCCTGTGGGGCAGAATATATTGGTCGCACGAGCCGGCGTTTATCCAAAAGAATGAAAGAACATCTCCCGGCATGGTTAGGAAAGGGACAAATAAAGAACATCAATAGCTCGATCCTCGCGCACATGGTAGACACAGGCCACCGTGTAGACGCCACAGAGGCCTTCAGAGTGATCTACAAGGTCCCATCAAGCTATCAAAAACTGCTTGGGCAGCGCTTGTTGGCTACGGCAGAGGCGGCTGCAATTAGGCTACGCCGACCGGTCCTATGCGCGCAGAAGAATTTCGTGCAGGCCCCACAGTTACCATGGGTCAAAGCCAACACGCCAGCCACCCGCATGTAATTACCTTCGCCGGGACCCACCTTCTTCCTGGCGCCGACTGGAATTATGGTGTTTCACCCTCGCCCTCCCCTACCCTCCCCTCTCCAAACCCAAGCTACAGATTAATTGTCTATTTGCCCGTATATTTTGCATTCATTATTTCAGTAGCCATATAAATGTACAGGCCGGAAGAGAATTTATCGAAAGCAAACGTATGCTCGCCAAATTGCCTTTTGAATTTTACAATGGGAATTTTCGCAACTCTAAAACAGTCCAAAGATGGTAGATCAACAACTACGAGTACAGCGACACGAAGCTTGTTTCAACACCTCAGATGCGGATCCGATCGGCTCCGTTTCAGCATTGGGATCAATGCTTAATAGAAGTGGAACAATAGACGGTGAGAAACACTCTGCCCGATAGTGTGCTACCTCCTTGCTAACGATGCGCATACCAACCCAATTCATTTTCCTGAGTGAGTCAAAAGCCATGAAGGAACGGAGAGGAGGCGAGCGAATTATCACCCTACCCCTGCCCTAACAGAACCGCGCCAACCGCATTCACTTGTTCTCCGTCGGTATTTTCCGGTGTGGTACCGCCATTTTCAAGTTTAACGCTAATGGACTGGGACGGCAGAGCATTATTCCCGTCTGCGCCCTCTAGTCCCTGCTGGGAGAACCTCTTGCACGCCATTTGTGATGAAGTCAATCCCACCATGTCATCCATTTCTTGAATCCTCAAATCCATATGTATGCACAGTGTAGAATTGTATTGCCGACAAAGACAAGGGAGACTGGAATGGCCATTTCTGGCTTATTAGCCGTCATCAGCCAGCCATACCCAAGCCCGAAGTGTGGAACACCCGAGCCTCGAACTCGCGACCTGTTGGTTTAGAAGTCAACGCCTCTACTCACCGGGCCACGAGCCCGTTGCCTTGTCGGTTTTCGATCGAGAACATCCAATGTTAGGGGGCGCTTCACCGATCGTTCATACGGAAGTCACTCGTTCCGTTGTGCCTTATGGACTCTCTCTCGAGCCCAACCCGACAAGGCAACGGGCTCGTGGCCCGGTGAGTAGAGGCGTTGCCTTCTAAACCAACAGGTCGCGAGTTCGAGGCTCGGGTGTACCACACTTCGAGCCTGGGTATGGCTGGCTGATGACGGCTAATAAGCCAGAAATGGCCATTCCAGTCTCCCTTGTCTTTGTCGGCAATACCATTCTGCCTATATATCATGCGCCGCTGTGCGGCTTCTGGTTGGGCTCGAGAGAGAGAGTCCATAAGGCACAACGGAACGAGTAAGTTCCGTATGAACGATCGGTGAAGCGCCCCCTAACATTTATGCACAGTGTCTCCGCATAAGGTGTCACTGCAGAGGCAAATACGTTCTGCGTTCACGAGAGTCCGCTGTCGACAATTTGCAGTGTTGATCAGCCAGTAACACACCCCGGATAATGCCTTTCCGTTCTACAGACCGAGAGTCAGAATTCAGGACTCAAAGGAGTAGTCTGCTCCAACCTTTCGTTACTCTACCGCCCACAAAGCAATCTACACAGGTCTCAATTAACTAGGACTTCTGGCCGTCCGGAAATCGCTGTTGCAGAATTTGGCTAGAGAAAAACTAAACTGTGGCCAATGGAGGCGATACAAATTCTAGTAACTATGAATCCACAACGGCGATGAAACTACAGCAGTTAACCACCTGAATGTATGCTAATGAGCAGTCATCGCATCAAATACGACCCCCCGCATGAACGCGAACGTTGTGCGTTAATTGTGTCCATTCCCTGTTCCTCTATAAACCTTTTATGCGACTGTATCTGATGATGGCTTCGGATGGGAATCCGAAACTTCAGGTTACAGCGGCCGAATCTTATTCTAAGCAGCCCTTTCCACGTTGATGATATCACAGAGGGGAAGTTTCGGCAAGGGTCGATTACTCTGTCCTGGTTCCAAGTGTAGGCGCAATGAGGGTATTCGAAGCCGAAGGAAGATGCTGAAATCGTTAGTGGGAAAGTAACCAAAGAAAAACGGAAATGGCAACCCGACGTATGACAAACCTACCGCGAGATTGAAGGAAGCCAAGAATCTCCGCAAAGGGCATGGCTGACAGGACAGGCGGGACAGCAATACCCCAAACCTAGCGGTAAACCTAACCGTAACCCCAGTCCCTGATGTAATTATAAACCAAACGCTATCACCTAACTTAGCATTAAACCTAACCTTAAACCTACCACAAACCTTAACCCTAACTCTGGCCCAAACCCCTACCTTAACCCAAACCATCCAGATGCCCCACCCGTAAAACCCCTGTTACCACCATTCCCGTAAGGCCGGCGGCCGTGGCTACTTGGTGATACTTGGGAACCTTCACGAGAGCCTTGACCCTAACCGCAACCCAAACCCTTACCTTAGCCATAACCCTAACCTTGACCGCAAACACACCCTAACCCCAATACTTAACGTGAACCTACACTGTAATCCAAACCCTTAACTCTGACCGGAACCCCTTAACGCGAACCCTAACCCGAAACTCCATTTTCAGCTCGACACTGACCCACACCCTAAAAACTAACCTTTCTTCCAACCGAAACGACAGATTGCCCTTTTCCACTTTCGCTTTGTCTGCTCTCCCACCAACGAATTCAGCGTCCTCTTTGGCTTGCTGTACTGGCAACGCCTACATCGCGCCTACACTTCGAACCCGGACAGCGTAACGGACCCCTAACGGAAGTTCAAATGTCTCAGCCTCTGCTTAAGGGTTAAATGATTGACAGTTTCATTACCCACTCCCAAAACAGACCCTACCCTAACACTTACCCTAACCCCAACCCTAACACCAAACGTGAACCTAAACTGCAATCTAAACCCTTATTCTAACCGGAACCCTAAAACTTAACACAAACCCTAACCCTAAACTCAATTCTCAGCCCAACACTAACCCAAACCCTAAAGCCAACCCTATCTCTAAAACGAAACATCAGGTCGCCCTTTTCCGTTTTAGCGTTAGCTACTTTCCCAATAATGCTTTCAGCATCTTCCTTCAGCTTAATTTACTTGAAATATCCACGTGGCACTTACACTTGGGACCAGGATAGTGTAACCAACCCCTACGGAAATTTCAGCTCTAGGTGTCTGAGCTTCTTGTCGCTGGGCCTGGAGTACGGTTGACTGTGGGGATCTCGGGTTAATGGCCGTCGGCAAACGTGTGTGTTGATAGTTACGGGTCAAAAGGTCCGAAGGCGTGTGCTATTCCAGCATCAGCAAACCATGACCTTCGCAGCCTGGTATGCGCTGGCAGTTCCCTGACACCTGGTGCCCTGCCGATAGATGCGCTTGCGCTCCCGCTGGCTGTACAGGTGGTGGGCATGGTCGCCCAGTTATTCTCGTCCTTCTGACCCCTGTTTGAGTGTTTTTATTGCTGTTGGTCAAGAACTTGGTCATTTGCTGAGTGAACCAAGGTATGAGGAATGGAACGCCAAGATGCGGGATCAACCGCGCAATCCGTCTCCGATCTTCTTGACTCTGTCTGGGTGCCAGGTCCAGATGGAAAGCGGGGAAGAGGGAGTGCAGTAGACGCTGTGCAAGTCTATCATCACCCCAAACTAATTCACGCGCAAGTCACAATGCCTGCTGCACCTTGCTGTGCAGCACACCAGAGACATAGTCGAAATCAACGGTCGAACTGTCGTCGTCGTCGTCGTCGTCGATCGTTACAAAGGTTATAAGCAAAGTATGCATTAAATTGGCCAGGGCCGTCCCTGTCTCGTCTAGAACAGTGGCAAGAAGAAAATCCTAAAAAGGGCAAGAGAGGGTGCAAGAGGGAAGGTGTTGAGAAACTCACAGTAGCCAGTCGACGGCCAGAATCATAGTGATGTCATTGGTCGGCAGGCCGACGGAAGTGAGGACAAGCATCATTGTTACGAGACCGGCGCTGGGAACGGAGGCTGCGCCAATGGCTGCCAGAGTCGCGGTCACGCTGCAGAGGGGCAAAAAGCGGAGATGAACGTCTCAAAAGCAAGCTCCAATTAACAAATGGAATCTTTCTGGTCGCCCGATGTGTAGTTCAACCTTTGGAAGGGGGGAGCCCATGACGACGTGTATTGAGAACAAAAGACAAAGTATTGTTGATGCAGTTTGTCGGGGATAAATTAAGTTCTTCTTGGTAAGAGGTAACTCAGCAGGAATCGCTCTGCGGCATTTCAGTTCCTCCGTCGATCCAGTCGTGAATAACTCTGTGGGTTCGGTGGTAGTCGAACCCACGATAGCAGGGAATAAACTGAGTGCAGCAAACCCGCTGACTACCCTAGCTACGAGGTCTCGACCGGTGGGTCAAATTACCTTCCCAGCCTGCCTCAACGTATGGAATTTAGCAATTCCGTTACAATAAACTGATTTCCAAGGCAGTATTTATTAAACCATCAATCTAAGATTCATCAGGCGATCATGGAGGCCTACTTAATTACTGGTGGTCTTGACTGATTTAAATAATTAATCAGACCAAAGTGTGGGTTAAATACGTCGTAGATCGGATGGTTAGACCCTTGGCTGTATTCAAGCCTTCGTGTTCAAGCTGTCCTGGATATGAATCCCACCGAGACCGCTGCGTTTTTCCCACTTGGGTCTAACGAACCAAAGTATTATTTAATCATATCATTGCAGATACGGTATGGTCTTCTTTGGCGACAAGCACGCCGGCAGCTCTTCAATCGATTTTGAAACAAACGGTCGGTCAACAATCGCTCTTGCGAGTAGGCTGGAGGATGAGTCTGTGTAGCAGTCGGTTAGATGTCTATTTGTGTATCCTTCTTAAGAAATGCTGGTTTCGCAACCTTCCCACCTACTTTTGCCATTCACGTGGTGATGCCTAATGACCCTCATCGAAGGCTTCTCTCGTCCTCCACATGATCCCATTAATTTCAACGCCGTTTCCTTGCGTACCGTGACATCAAGTTCACCACCTACCTGCGTGCCATTTGTCATCTTCTGCGCATCGAATGACCAAGAGTGGACAATATTTGTCATGTAGGAGTGCACGCTTGAATGACAGTTGGGCGATGACCTTAATTACTTTTGAAGCAGCCTTGAGTAGTCTTCAGTCTTGCAGTTGTATGACAGGTAGACAGTTCACAGACAGGAACAGCGCATGTATTTGCAACTGGCCATTCGCCGTCCGGAACAGCATCACTTGGGGGGGGGGGGGGGGGAAGAGACTTTATCAGTTGGTTGCATCTATGTTGTTTGTTTGATGCCCTACTACTGAGGACGCGTCCAAATGCACAACTGCTTATTAATGCCTCACAAAAACGGTTTAAGTGAGCACGTAAAACTTTCTTGAGATCCAATTTACGGCACAGGATGGCAGTCGCATAGCGACCACAAGCATAGGCTGGAGGGAGTGCTTCTAAAGATAAAAGAGACTGCAGCCTTGAAGAAGGAGACATGATCGCTGTGGCAAGAGCTTTATTAGCCCGAAGTTTCGGATTCCTGCTCGAAAACATCATCAGAAACAGAGCAGATACTGCAGCGACAGATTGCAGCGGTCATTTCTGGCTTATTAGCCGTCATCAGTCAATTCCGTCTGAGTGGGCAATCTTGGGCTTGCTTTCAGGTGTATGACGGAGGGAAAGTTTCGGAACACCGCGTTTGTCAGCTAATTTTCGAAACATAATGCGGACTAAGGGAACCTACGCGCAGACGAAGAAGCAAGATCTAAGAAAAATTAACGCTTACTTTTCATTTAAATGCTAATGCCGTATAAAGAATAAGGAATGTAGAAAAATGCTACTGTGTACGACAGGTGGGAAGCAGATACTGTTAGGTGGAGGTATTTTTTTAAAAGGAACACATGATCTTCTAAGCCCTCCCAAAATTTTTCTGAGGAATAGGTGGACTTCGGACAGAGGGCAAGATCTAGGCGGTTTTAACTGCTAGAAAAGTTAATTATAATAACTCCAGGCCAAACAGGCAAATTTCACTTGATACATCCCAGTTATATTTCGTTTTGCGAATAGGGTTGGATTGTAAGTGAATGTAGCCCTGTTTTCTACCTGCTGCTTGGGCTCAGGCCGTGTTGGCCTCGCAGTAGCTTCTGAATTTGAAGCTAAAGTTGTTTTTGTGGAAGTCGCAGAGTCGGTAGATGGATTGTTTCGGTCTTGGACGAGCTTACTTTGCCTGGTGTAAGCCTAAAACCCCATACATCCGACTAGCAGTGGCAACGGCAAATCAGGTCACTACCCGAAGATTTTCTGATGTCCTGTATTGTGTGAATGAACCTACGGTAGTCTTCTTCTAGAGTCCGCAGGGGAGATATTTTGCTCTGAGAGTGCTGAGCTTGAGCAGTGAGAAATGAGGTACGAGTTAAAAAAGCTTATGGCATAAAGTTAGGCACCAGTCAATCCAGCTGAGGTTAAGTGATAGCAGTAGGCCGATGATCAGGTAGGCTTTAGTGATCGTTACACCGCTAGAGGTAGTGGTCAAATGACTCGTATTCCTACGAGTGCGTCAAAAAACAAAAAATGCAGTACGATGAAGTTAAACACATAAAGTTTGCTTGCATGCCGTGTGGAGGGGCTCTAGCCGTAACAAAAAACGCGCATTTATTTGGGTTATTGATGAAGTTGCCCAATCAACCAAACATACATTTTCGCTGTATTTCGTCTTTGAATCAAACTGGACCTGCGGGTACCACCCTATGACACTGTGAATCAACTGCTAAACGTTAACTTCCATAATCAAAAAGCCTGAAATCTAAAGTACAATTTTCTCAGCCCAGAAATGGCGTACGACTGGCTTACTGGAACAGATAAAACGGCTGTATAAGCTCGAAATCTCTTACTTTTGCCGAAAATGCTTACTGAAAATGAAGTATGACTGGAATCAGCTGATTATATGGTCGAACCTTATTTCACAGCCGTGCCTGCAGTAGGCAGACTCCAGCCGCCTGTCATACGGGACCAGTGGTAATAGGGGGTTTAACCCTAACCCTTAACTAACACTAACCCCTAGCACTTGCGTCCAACTCCTCAACCCTAACCGTTACCCCTAACAAGTTCGACTACGAAATAACATCTTGCCGATTATACATCTAGCTCCCAAGTTGTTTGCCCTGCCTCAGGTTAGAGACTAGCCTTCGAGCTGAAACGAATATCAGGAAAAATTAAGTTGACATTAAGGAAACATTTTTAGGTTAATGTGAGGAATCTATCACAAGGAAATTGCCAAAGGTCTGACACTTGAGTCTTTCCTTTGGAACGAAGGTCCCTCTGCTAAGCATAATCATGTCGGTCGCGGCCAACGCCATCAGGCGCTCGTGGCTGACCTGCTTTTAGACGTGTAATCGTTTCTGACGGTTCGCCGATCCACCCAGTGTTTGAATTCCACCTGACAGACTCAAAAACCGTCTGGGAGGAAGACTGTTTGCTTCCTGGGAAGATACTTTGGGTCCAGCGGAAATCTAAGATGACACACTACAACCTGATCCTGTCAGGTTCGTACGCATAACTTCCTACTGCCAAGCGATTCGCAGCTTGTGGTGGGGCGTGGTTCTGTTCGTAATTGTGGCAGCCTGTGAACCAGTCGGTCGCCGGAAATACCCTGCGTCTCCATGTTTACGGTTACAATCCATTTCCCTGCAATCCCATCTCAAAGGAAACGCTGTTATGCACTCTCGTCTGCCCTTACCTTAAATCGAACTAATGCCTCAGTTTTGCTGTGTAAACTTTATTCCACTCAAGAGACATTCGACGACGTTAAAAGAAGCTTAAGAACTAAGGAGCAAATCACCCTGACTGGTTTACCATACGTCAGGCACGGGTACTATCTAAAAACCTAGGCACGTGTTTAGCCGAAGAGCTTACGTCAGGTTTATACATTAATTTCCGAGACAGTATATATGCCTGTCAAATTCTATTGCTGGGTCCAAAGACAAGGTGGTCTTAGCATTTTCGGAAAGATCACGTGACGCAAGAGCACATAAACTTGTAGGTAGGACCGAACAAGATATGAGTACAGGAACCGCCTACAATACGGGTGGCTTTAAGCTAACTTCCATGGAAATAAGGGTAAGGTGAAGAATCAGTTTTGAGGCTAGGTTTAAAGTCAGCGGTAAGGTAAGTCACGATCAAGTTTAGGATTAAAACGGGTGCTGTCGTTGACTGCGGAGTTAAGGTTCAGGGTAGGGTTAGGTTTAAGATTACGGCAACGGTTTAGATTTATATTAGTATTTTATTGGAGGTAGGATACAGGAATATTTTGTCCTTTCCGGAATTATGCGCAAGTCCACCTTTATTACTTGGATGGGGCGTTCCTATTCCATGTCCTGTTTAGGGGGCCATATACGGTAAGTGGGCTAACTCATGAAATCTCAACACAAATTCCGAAATGTGTTTTCGTTTCGAAACAATTAAGTAAGTAGAGTTGTAAAATCAATCATCGTGCAGTTAGCCCAGGACGCGGCTTTCGAACAAAATTCGTTCCGGCTGCATCCAAGAACCATACTTCGTAAAATGATTACTTAAGTAACGTGCATTTTTTCATTGACTTTGATGCCCTTAAAGATTCAATTATATTTGATGGAAAAAATGCATAAAAATATTCATCCTTTTGCTCATTCGATAAAAAAATACGTCTTCTTTTTATTTTACACTCCAAGGAATGGTATCGTTTGGGTTTACAAAACTTTTCCAATTCCCGAATAATTTTTAACCTGACATGCCGTTACACTTGCATTCAGAGTTCCCGAACTACAAGCCGTATTTTTTTCGCCTACCGAAAGCGATACATTTCTCTACCGTTTTAAAAGGAGACCATATGGGGTTCATTAAATTAAGCAGTAGATTTGAGCCACATTGTTAATTTTACAAGTCACGTTGGTAAGTGTAGAGACATGACGATTTGTAAACGGTCATTCCACGGTATTAAAAAATCTCACAATAAGAAACTTTTTTACAATCAAATTGTACCCTAACTTCGAGTGTAAAATTGAAAGAAGACGAAAGTTTTTACTAAATGAGCAAAAGAATGCTTATTGTTGGGCATGCTTTCCATGAAATATATTTGAATTTTTAAAGGCATCGAAAATCAGTGAAAAAAGTCATGCTATTAAAGTAATCGTTTTTTGCAGAACGTCTTTTTTGCATGCAGCCGGAAGGAAATTCATTCAAAAGCCTGCATTCTGACGTAGCTGAAATATTATGGAATTATGTTACAGGCTGAGTAGTTTTACACTCCTACTTAATGAATCTTTTCGAAGCGGAAACGCATTTCGTAATTTCCGTTGACATTTCATGAGTTAATCCACCTACTGTAAGTCAATCCTACCAACATGCTTGACGTACACTTTCCCCATGAATAGTTTTTCATCAGCTGTGGACAGGTATGGGGAAAGAAAACTTTAAGGACAAAAAGCCCTACTTGAAATAAGACCTATGCTACTTTTATTCCACGTGGAACGACCTTTCCTGGCTGGGAGACTGTAGGTGATTTATCAGAGGCCAACTGAGGGGATCGCGCTATTTTGTCTCAACCAAATAAGGCGACCCAACCCATTGGACGGTTTGCATGTTTGTTTGTGCCGTTTGCGCACATATTGCGAAAAGTAACTTTTAGTCTAAAAATGCTTTAGCTGGATTTTAGACTGTGTGGATAGCATAAACAGGTGCAGATCCGACAGCTTGTCTAACTGCTGAGCGACTTGTCATCAAGTTGATCGAATGAATCTCTGCGAAGCGCAACGAATGTTGCAAATATCACCTGAGCAGTTTTTAGTGCCTAATTTTGAAGATTCTGGTCGGCCGACTCTACAAACAAACACAATGTCTTCCGACAATAACTGCCTTCGAAAAACTCTCCTGATCATGAGACTGACCACTAGAGATTTGTGTTTTGGATTTTTTGCGCTGTCCTTTGCTACTGGTTAATATCAGCAAGACCGACAGTTCCGCCTTTATTTGAGATCTCTTTCCCAAAACTAGTGTTACAGCGGGAAACGGTTGTCGCCCAAAAACGCTAAACTCATTAGTCAAGACAAAAAGACTGCGACTTGGATTGCTGCCTACCCTTGCCTATGTGCTTTCAGCTTCCTGCGAAACGGGCAAGCACGTATCATTCATAATTTAAATGACTGCAAGGACATAACTATTCCAAAGTGCGCGGAATGAGGATGCCTCCTTCCAACATCAAACTCGACATCTTAAAACGACAGTCAGAAGTAAAGAGCAATTCTCAGGCGCCGGAAGAGAGCGGATTATTTTGTTTCATTGTTTTTTCGGTATGTTAAAGATTCAGTTGAATCAACAGGTTTTTAACAATTTCGTCTGCTGGATTAATTTGTGAAAGTCACCTGAGCCCGCTTTTAAATAAATAAGGCTCTAGGCGGCAGAAAGGAACCCTTCTTTATAGCAGCACGTTCACCACAAAGAGGCTTTTGTTGAGCGAATGAATCAAACTAATTTGTTAATGCCTGTTTAACTGAGACTGACTTCAAGTGCGCCGTCAGTGCCCAGCTCGTTCGGAATGAAATGCACATTTGAGGGTTTAATCTGAAAACGTTCGAAGGGAGTCAAGTCAGTGCCAGTGTATACATGACAGGGAATGCTCGTCTTTCAAAAATATAGTAATATTAAATGGCTTGCTTTTTGACCATCTCACTGTTCTCTCATCTTCGGTGGTTATATCAAATCTGTGAAGGAACCTAGGTTTCAGTTAATTAGGCCAGCACAGAATGTATATTTATTTCCTGGGGCTTGTACTGAAACAAGGGCCTAGAAACATTTGCTGGGCCCTTTAATAGAACTTGGTTTTAATTAAAAAAAGGATTAAATACCTTCTTCCACAAGCGCTATTTTGTTTTCAGTGGTGAGACTCCTTTAATTAAGAACCGAACCACTGATGTGTACTTCAGGGACAAAAGGCCTAAAGGTAAACAAGTAAAGAACTGCTTTTGAACTTTATATCAATAGACAATTTTCCCACCAATCGTCCACAGCGTCTTGCTAAGTCCTATTCAGTTTTCTCATGAATAACACTATTTGACTTGGATGTTTCCTCTAATTAAGCAACCGCGCCTCGCGGACAGTTTACTAGTAGGGTTGGAAATTGCTTTTGTACTTAGATTAAGCTGCTTCGGCCGCCAAACAAAGGAGGGCTCAATAATAGACTCTTTGTGCAGGATATGTGGTTTGGCCAGTGAAGAATGTTCGTCTCTGCGAATTAATTTTGTCTACTACTTGACTGGGTGAACAGTGTTTAGCTGATGAAAAATGTTTGAAATCCGAATTTATACAACCAGACTTCCACTGATCTGAATTTAAAGGTGATAGCGTATAACGCCATTTAAAGTTCCCTTCTCCAACGGGCCGTACTTCCCACAGGACGGTGGCAACAGTTCAAGAAAAGTAGCAATATGTGTGCTGTGTCACTATTTGAATGAATCCTTTTTTCCTCGAAAAAACTACAAACCCCTGACAGTTGTTGCCTAGTTTTGGCTCAGAATGGGTTGGGTAACAAGACGAAATACGCGAACGATTTGTAGCAAAACAAGGTTATGTACTGCGTAATTTACGGGGTTGGAACATTGCCACCGGCAGTGGACGAATTTGAACTAATGACCTCCATACCCTGTGCCATCGGTTCTACCTGTTAAGTCCAGCAGAACTGTAATTCAGATTACACCAGGCTGAACCTGCGATTCAAAGCCAAGCGAATACTGCTCATTTATTAAACTGGAAATAGTTTTATTCATATCTTGGCGGTGGAGCATCCAGTATGCAACTGGCATATCGACACTTCGGCTGCGTTTTATGACAAGCCATTTCTAGCACTACTCAACTGCCAGTATAGACAACCTACTCAAAGTTTTGACCAAAAAATCGCCACTAGAGGGAACGTTTCATTTTGCGCTCATCTAAGGAATTTTGAGCTGTGGGACCTCTACTAGGCTCTGGCCACAATTTGCTGACTAAACTCTGTCTGTAGGAAAGTATTCGTGAACTGGCTTTAAATATTTCTAGCAACTGAAGGTAGGACTAACTTGCATGCCCCCCTAAACAGGAAATGAGAACGGGAGCCGCCTTCAGTAAGGGTAACGTTGGGCAACCTTCCAGTGAAATAAGAGTTAGGTTTGAGGTTAGGGTAAGGTGAAGAATTAGTTTTGAGGCTAGATTTAAAGTTAACGATAGGGTACGGTGCATGACCGACCTCATGAAATGTTGGCCAAAATTATGAAATGCGTTTTCGTTTAGAAAGGGTTACCTAGGTGAGGTTCTATTTTTACTTATCAAACAAGAAAATTCCATAGTATTTCAGATTTGCCAGGATGTCGGCTTTTGAATGCACTCCTTTTTCGACCTCCCATAAAAGCACACTTGATAAAAAATGACTACATAAGTAGCTTGCATCTTTCACATTGATTTTCGATGGTCATATATATTCAAATAGCTAGCATGAAAAACCTGCACAAAATATGCTTTCATTTGCTTCTTTGGCAGAAAGTAACACTGTCTTTACGTTTTTTATTAGAAAAGGGTTATATTTAGTTTTTTAGAAGTTTTTAATTATAAGATTTTTAAAACTGTGCTATGTCCATACATACTGCGCCGCACATCTCCGTTTACTAATGATCCTCCTGAGACGTACAACAAAGCCTGCACCCACTGCAAAATTTTATGAACTCCTTATGGTGTCTTCTTAAAGGCATAAAGGAATACATGATTTTTCTTGTGCGGAAAGAATGCTGCTAGTAGACTGGAATTGCTTAATGGTAATGCAACGGCTGATGTGAACCACAATTATTAGTGAATAGGAAAACCTTTTTGAAAACCTAAATATACGCTTTCTTCGAGTATAAAATGCAAGGACAATGTTACTTTCTACCAAGCAAATAAAAGAAAGTCTATTTTGTGCATGTTTTCCATATAATATATTTGAATTTATGTAACATTATAACCCCACCTGCGTAATCCTTCCTAATTGAAAATGCATTTCAGAATTTCGGCCAACATTTCATGAGATCAGTCACGCAGTGTAAGTCAGATTCAGGTTAAAGGATAATGCAGGTTCTAGTGTTAACTGCTTAGATCACGTCTCCGCATGGTCGTCGAATAATGAACTCCTACTCAACAATCAGAAATCAGTACAGTATGTGTTTCGATTGCGACTCTCTCCCATTTCTGAACCTTTGAATATTCTTCCCAATGAGGTATCCTCTTTCCGGTACCTAGGTGTTACTTTGTCCTCAAATCTCTCTTTCTCTCTTCCTATGGAAACCCTTTTAACAAAAAATTCAAAAACTGGTTTATTACATTCGTCGTCTACGTTCATATCACACACCCCAGTCCTTAATCTGGCGATTCATAGATGGCTGTATTCTTCCACTCATTCTTTATTGTTCTCCAGTTATTTTTCCATCTTTACTTTAAAAAGATCTTATTATTTTTAAATGTGTCATTCGAATGCTCGCCTCTGCTGCTGGTGTTTCCTATCATATTTTAGTTGATATAATCGTGCAGCGACACTTCAATACGGTGGAGCCATTTGCTGCCCGAATTCTAAATGAAACCGTCCATCCCCTTCATAATGAGCTAATGGCAGCGAAATCCTTACGCCCCATGCGTCGATGCTTCCGCCACATCCCTTGTCGCACTTCGGCTTATCAGAATTCCATACTGCCATTTCTAGCCCGGTATCTCACCTGCAAAGATGCTGAAAAACAAAAGCTAAAACTCGGTCTTGCACCTTAAAGTCCTTTTTTCTTCATATATAATTATGTCCACCTGTCCAATACCTGTTAATCTCTATGGTAATCACTGTGTACTGGAGAACCGTTTTTGCTGAAAGTTTTGATTGTTATTTTCAAAATAAATCAGTCCTCTCTCTCTTTCAGTTAAGGTTTGGGGTAGGGTTAAGATCAAGACTGGGGCAGCAGTTTAGTTTTATATTAGGCTCACTGTGGAGGTTGGGACACGGGAATGTTTTGCTTTTTCTGGAATTATGTGCGGGTTCATCTTTATTACTTGAGCAGGGTGTTCCCATTTCCATGTCCTGTCTAGGGTCCGCATAGGTCAATTCTACCCAACTGAATAAGAATGGCGCACGAAGGTTGCTCTGGCCGACAGTCAATATGCCCTCAAATGTGTCGCTCGATCTGCCAGGGTAGTCGCCCACACAGCCGTTCAAGTTATAACTCAAGATGAAACCCGGCTACAGATGGTAATTTGGTGCAACAATGTAAAGAGGAAGGAGACAAATCCAGTCAATGGGACCTTCAAAGTCTGCTGTGAACGCGCCGTTTCTCATTTTCTGCATGCGCTGAGGGCCATAACTTGGCAGC
>CACRXP010000632.1:272936-302901 GCA_902702965.1 Spirometra erinaceieuropaei | reverse complement strand
CGCAAAATGCCGAGGCTTTGCCTTACCGCACAATCTCCCAGCATTTTAGTAAATAACAAACCTCGACCGAAAGAGTGACAAGAATGAGGATCGTTATTGATCGAGAAAACTCCTTTAAATATCTGCTCTTGCTGAACTTCCCTTCGCAAACTGTTGTCTGGAGAATTATCTTGCTGGACTTTGACCACGTTATAGAGTTCCCCTAGAACGGAGGACAATGGGGTCCAGGCGGAAGTTTGAACACAGTCGTAAAATACCAAGCCCCTCTCTCACTGTAGTAACTCTTAGCATCCTAGTAAATAACAAGCCTCGACCGAAAAAGTGGAAGGAACTGGACTTTATGGTCACAGAACGCGTAGTCAAGCATTACACTATCCCAAGCTGAGGTTGTAGAACAGTCAACTGACGGCAGAAAATAAATCGGAAAAGGCAACCAGAGCCGCTTCGACCTTTCATGCACTTACTCAACAAATTTGTGTGTTTGCTGTCTAGATCTAGCTGAGCAGCGTAACTTGCCTGACTTAAAGCCGATCGTCAATTAAAACGCTGGTTTCGGCTCAGCCCTACTGGTGCGTTTTCCATACTATTGATTCTGGGGTAATGAATTAAAAACGCACATTCGTCTAGGAGTACTCACAGTTACGTTTTTAAGAAATCTACGAGTCATTTGAGTTTTCTCTAAGGTTATCCGTCTTCTAAGTTTGACTAAAAAGAAGGTTTGGCGCCAAAAATCGGATACTCAGCGTAGGATTGCGTTTAACGATACTTTTGTGGTACTTTTAGACCCGTCGATTTTGAAGACTAGCATTATCAGTTGTTTGAGATTATTCGAGACAGCCTCTATCAAAATAAAAGGTAATCTTTTATCTGCTCTCCGCAGGCCTTGCAAGTAATTTAATACGTTAACTGGCAAGGTCTTATTTCGTAGCCGTACTTGTTAGGGGTTAGAGTCTAGGGTTTGGGGTTGGGGTTTGTGACTAGGGTTAGGGGTTAGGTAGGGGCTTGATAATGCAGGTACGGATAAGAAATAATATCCAACCCTTAAACCTTTAAATGGCGTACATCGACTGAAACGGAAGACATTTTTCACATCGTCCTGTGTGCGGTCTTTGCGAAGGGGGGAAATAAGTTCATTCAGTAGTCCCCCATCCCGGAGTAACTGAAATATCCTGGGATTATGCTGCACGACAATTAATCTTACAACTCAACTTAAGTAACCTTTTCAAGTATAGAACGCATTTAAGAATTTCAGTCAACATTTCATGGGTTAGAGCATCCACTTTATGTTGTAGGTAAATACATCCCGCGTGTAGAAATCTGTCGCTTCTGGCAAGCCTGTCGAAGTGGAATTCGTGTGAGCTCCGCTGCGAGTGGATGGGATACGTGCGCGTGCAGTCCCGTGGACGACCAATAGGGTGACGCGTCACTCTGCGGCCCGACTGTTGGTCGGCCCGTTGACGACAGCCAGCCAGTGATAGGTCCATGAGTACGAGTCAGCAGCCAATCAGTGACGAGCTTGGCACTTTGGCTACTGGCATTGGCCTGATTGCCTGCACGGGACTCCGCATCCACCTTGATGGGTGAACACCGGGGATTTCTGCGCCGAATAAGCCCTTCATATTGGTGTCCCCCCTCATGATCTACTAAGCAACTTTTGGCCCTGTGATTCAGCTATGGCCGTTACATTAGGCACTACAATGCCAGTTTAGGTGGTTCTGAGGTGGTGCGACTCTAGGCCGTGGCTTGCAGGGTGATGGTAATAATGGGCGTACTGGCGGAGCGATGTCCTCCTGCTACCTCTCATGTGGCAGTCGATATTCGCCGTTCCGCTGCACCAGTCTAGTGTTCTAAACCTGTGGCTGGCAGCGGTTGCAGCCCAAACAGATGGCGGGCAACATTTGCCATAGCTCAATCACGACTCACGGCAAGGTCGTTTCATGGTCTGCGACTGCTTATCCACTAGACATGTCAGCCGGCTAGCCTGTGTTAAGGGCCGATCCACTATTCATTACCTATGAACCCGATGCGTAGACCCCAAGCTAGCCCTGTCATCTCAGGTATGCTAGCGCTTCGTAGACGAGGGGCTAAGCTGTCGCAAAACATATAGCAAGAAATATGCAATAGAACACAAAGTACCTACTGGCAGATGCCTTAACGCTCACCTGGAATATTCCTTTGTAAAATTTGAACGGGTTTTTACGGCAGATGGCAGTGTACAAAATGGTCAGAGTCCCCAGGGAGTGAATAGCCAGACCGAGGATTACGGTGAGCATGTATTTGCCAAGCGAATATGCTGTCCGTTCCAAATCATCAATGTCCAGCACCTTCCCCAGAATGAGGAAGAAGATACCCAACGGAGAGTACCTTAAATAGGTGTACAGTTCACATGTCAAAGATGACTTTAGGAAGGCTGCACAAATATGTAGCTCAATTTAAAAGTGTGAAAAGTGCGTCTCTCTTTAGAAATGGATGAAGCGAAGCAAACTAATCATGAAACCTTCCAGGTTAACATGATCAAAAGGATTCTGACATCGCCATTACTGAGTTGAACAGGTATCTGAAGGAATTCATTTTTACTTGAGGCGTGTGGACACAGTCAATAGATAATTTTTTTAATCAGCATCAGTGAACAAATAGCCTGAAGTTCTATTTGACTGAATACCAGTTCCCTAAATTTTGGCATAAAACTCTCAGTAAGGAATAATTGTGAAACGATAACGGCTCAATCCTGAAAGTCCGGCCGATCGTGGCATCGTCATAGCCTGCCGCAAAATGTATGCAAGATATTTAAGATGAAAACATGCTTTCTCCTTTTACTTATTCTGAGCGTCACGCGCTTTCATTTTGAGTGGAGATTTGTGGTTAAGTTACTTATACTGCCTTTGAAACTGCCAACGTGTAGTTATTCTGTTTCTCATGGAGGAATGCACCCTATCTTTCGGAGCAATTTTTAGTCCAGGCGTCTCCACATGTATGCTACGTGAATTGAAAATGTCGTAGAGTTAGTACTGGAGCTATGCAGCAGATAAGCTTTTAAAACGGAAAGGCGGATGTGAGACATAAGCGATCTACCAGTCACCGAAAGCCAAAGCAAGATTTCAAATTCAAATTTGCACTCATTACATCATAATTAGGACCAATTAAGGAGCTTAAGTGGTCCATGTGCCATCGGATGCCAGCATCATTTTTCTTCATTTTCGCGTACCTTACTTTCAAGAGAACTGCATTTCGATTCTTCAGGATAAACATGCATTGGGATGCGGAGACAGTGTCTGTCTAACTTTTAGATTTTTGAGCAAATATTGCTCTCCTCCAAGCCCAGGCATTTATCATGTTGGCGTCAGCGCAGCGACAGTATAATACCATTCGCATTCAAAAATGCTTCAGCTAAGATAAAACTGTCTTCTTTCTTCCCCGTTATACGCCAGATGCAGGGCGCAGTTTCGTATGGTAAGGTAAATTTCATTAGTGGAGGTTTTTTTAAAAATTTGCTTCTAATCGTCCACGTAATATTTAAGCCCAGCCTAGACATCGGAGTGTCACCACTTTTATTGTTAAATTAAGCATACAGTAGGTGTGCTTACTCAGGAAATGTGAACCAAAATTACGAAATGCGTTTTCGTTTGGGAGAGATTACTTAAGTAGGGCTTTAAAAATAATCATGATGCAGCACAATTCTATAATTATTCGTTTACCTCGGAATGCCGGCCTCATGAGAAAATCATACTTTGTAAAAAAGGACTACTTAGTTGACATGCACTTTTCGCATTGATTTTCGGTGCTCTTGAAAATTCAATCATATTTCGTAGAAAATATGCATAAAAGTATTCATTTGCTTACTTATTCGGTAGACAATTGCACTTTCTTCCAATTTTATACTCGAAGGAAGGGTATAATTCGGTTTTCAAAAACGTTTCCGATTGCCGATTAATTTTGAACTCTACCTGCCGGTACACTTTCATTCAGGCTTTAAAAACTACCAGCCGTATATTTTCTGCATGCCGAAAACTATATATTCCTCTACGGTATAAAGAGGAAGCCGGCTACATCTCAGTTGGTAGCCCGGACGCGCATTACAGGTGGCTGGGGGGTTTGTCTACCGGGGCTTTTTGTGGGGCTCCATAATCACATCTGACACATTTGGCTTCCGTTTTACGTTTGAGGTTAGGACTAGGGCACCGGTTAATGGTTTCCGATTTTCCGGTTTGGATTATGCCTTAAGGCTTAGGTTTTCGGTTTATGGTTAGGATTTGAGCGTACGACTAGGTTCCAGTATTACGGTTAGGCTTCTAAGTTACGGCTATGGCTAAGGGCTATGGTTACGTTTACGATTTTGGCTAGGGTTAGGGTTGCCGTTACGGTTAACGGTAACAGTTGCGGTTAGGGCTTGGGTTAAGGTGGGGATTAAGTTTAAGGTAGCCGTCCGCCTCCCATTCCGGGCTACCAACTGCGATCGAGCCAGGAAGCCATACAGTATTCATAAAATGAAGCGGCGGATTTGAGCCATATTGTAAACTTTACAAGCAGCAGTAGTAAATGCAGAGAAGGGATGTTTTTTGAACGGGATTTCACTGTATATTAAACATCACGGTTAGAAACTTCTGTAAAATCAAATGTTATCCCTCCGGTTATAAAATTGGAGGAAGGTGTAATTTGCTACCGAATGAGCAAAAAAATGAATATCTTTATACATGTTTTCCATAGGATATATTTGAATTTATAATGGCATCTAAAATCGATGAAAAAAATCCGTGCGACGTAAGTTGTAATTTGCCACAGAGTGCAGTTTTCGCATGTGGCCAGAAAGACGTTTTTCGAAGGCCGTCATCTCAATATAATTGAATTATTATGTTAGGGGGCGCTCACCGACCGTTCATACGGAACTCACTCGTTCCGTTGTGCCTTATGGACTCTCTCTCGAGCCCAACCAGCAGCCGCGCAGCGGCGCATGATATATAGGCAGAATGATATTACCGACAAAGACAAGGGAGACTGGAATGGCCATTTCTGGCTTATTAGCCGTCGTCAGCCAGCCATACCCAAGCCCGAAGTCTGGAACACCCGAGCCTCGAACTCGCGACTTGTTGGTTTAGATGTCAACGCCTCTACTCACCGGGCCACGAGCCCGTTGCCACGAGCCCGTTGCCACGAGCCTATTGCTGCATGATGGAATTTTTCATAACCATACTTTAGGAATCTTTTCGACACGAAAACTCATGTCAGAATTCGGTCAACATTCCTGAGTTAGCACACCTACTGTATATCCACAGTTGGTCCATCTACTAGATGTTAAGCATGGAAATCGCACTGTACTGACGGACAATATCTCATCATTTGAAATCTTTACGAGATCTTTTCTGCAAACTTCATTTAATTGTTCCCAAAATATCAGGGTTATCTTGCTGTGCACTACTCCAGGAAACGAATATTTATTTACATGCCAAAGAATATTAATGCCTTGTGCGGTCATTAGTTTAACTGCTCAAGTTGTTGAAAGGGGCCAACAACAGGGAATAAATTATTATCTAACAAGTTAAAAGTGAAACTTTTTCATGGTCATTTGTGCATACTGATTTGCACTTTTGCGATATGCTAATTCAAGATGCTATAGTCATTATGCATTAACGGTTTATGAATAAAAATGCATATTACAACGATTTACCATATTTTTTAGGCAATATCCGAGGTGACCATAGGATTAAACGTAAGATTTTTTCATTTTCTTGAAATCATAGGAATTATGCAGCCAAATTCCATCTTGGGCTACACAGGCAGTTCTAAATGTTTTTGTCCTTTCGACGACACAGCTCCCAAAGTCAGTTAAATGAGTTTATGTCACTTGCAGGAGAAAGTAATAAGTTCTGCCCCATTGCTTTGTTATGATTGAGAAGAGGTTTTCCATGGGTAATGGGCCGACTTGTTTAGTCTCGCAAAAAGCAATCCTTTGCACCGTGACGGAATCGACTGGTCTATGATGCGATAACAACAACGCTGCCGGGTTCGTGAGGGTTCTGCTGGCGTGGTCAGACAAAAGCAAAGTGTTTTCTGCTTAAAAAAATACATGACATTTGTCAGTGTTATGGGAGGACCCGCAGTGTAGGTTATCAGGTCTTCTGGTCTACAAAACTCTAACTGGGCTACCTCACAAATGTCATGAACACTTCTTTAGAACCCTCGATGCACTTTCGGAGCGTAAACAGTGGACACTATTTAAACCATTTTAAATGTATTACCGCGTTTCCAAATAGACGGAAGGGCGAATGATAGTAAAAAGGCTAGAATGATGAGTTCTGCTATAGCTGATGCTACAGACAAACATGTTTTAACAAGTCCAACCAGGCGTGTAAGACCTAGAGACTGAATCAGATTTCATCTGGTTCTTGAGTTGTAGACTCAGACAGCTCACTCGAGGCACATATCCTCACAGTTGAAATCGGACATTCTGTGAGTCAGGTGGTCAGTCGAGATTCAACACCGTTGTTCCAGGGTAAAATGGCATGCTTCTGATCCGTTTTACAATGAAACTGTTGTCAAAAGAAAAGGAGGCGCTCACTGGGAAAGATGTATTGGAGGTCTGACGTTTCGAGTAGTCGTTTCTTATGCCCATCTTCAGAGACCGAGAAGTCATGCACATAGCTTCCCTTATATGGCGCACTTTGTTTGATGCCTGGCCCGCCAATGCCGCCTGTGTGGCTGCATCCGGCCCGCATGTCACCGTGACCTGAATCTCGCCCATCTCCGTCGGCCGCGGCGATAGTTGACGGCCCTGATTTTCCCGTGTCGTGACTGTCCCCCGTCAAAAATGTTCGCAAAACCAGATAGGGGTGAGGCAAATTGATGTGACGGTTGACAGAACAGTCGGTAGACATCCAGGCTTCTTGCACTTGCCTTGCCGTATGATCATCACCTCGGCCCATAATTTGAACGGCGTCAAAGTTGAAGACGTGTCCCATTTGGGCGGCACTGGTTGCTACCTCCTACTTTGGGTCCAACGTTCGTACGGCCAACTTATGCTTGTGCATGCGCGTTTGCAGCCGTCGGTCGGTTTCCCGAACGTAGTTGCACATTTCGCAGCTGCAATGAAGTCGGTAGACAACAGCCGACATCTCCTGCTTAGGGATCGGGTCTTTTGGCCGCATCACTTGCCGGCGGATTGTTGAGTCGGGCCTGTGGGCAACGCCCGTTCCGAGCGGCGCGAGGGATCTGGCCACGGCTTCGGAGACCCCTTTCGTGTATGGAATGCTCCGCCACGATTTTGGCTGACAACGTTCTTCAACCCGCTTCCATGGTTTTTTTCAGTTCCGTTCAACGAATGTTCGCGGATAGCCGTTGACTCTAAAGAGTTCTTGGAGAAGCTTAATCTCGTCCAGTTTGGCGACTGAAGTGCTGCAATGAGTTTCCACACGTCG
This sequence comes from Spirometra erinaceieuropaei, assembly GCA_902702965.1. Classification (NCBI taxonomy): domain Eukaryota; kingdom Metazoa; phylum Platyhelminthes; class Cestoda; order Diphyllobothriidea; family Diphyllobothriidae; genus Spirometra; species Spirometra erinaceieuropaei. The sequence goes on along the minus strand of CACRXP010000632.1, from coordinate 295,492 downwards.
GTATAGCATGCCTACACAGCTTCTTTGGTGTTATAGTGGATTGTTGCTGTAGTAACTGAGCATTTTCAGCGTGTTCGTCGGTTTTCTGTAGACTGACGTCGCCAGTTTGCCGTCTGGTTGGCGACAGACGAGAACATCCAAGAATGAAAGTTTTCTCTCCACTTCTTCTTCCATCGTGAACTGTAGGTTGGGAATGATTGAGTTCAGCAGCTCTTTATAGTAGTTAATTTTATCCTGATCGATGATTACGATAGGTATCATCGACGTAACGCGCCCAAAACTTGGGTTTGTGTTCTCCGAACAGCCCTTTCTCGAGTTTTCGCAAAGTCGCCTCGGCAATGAGTCTGGAGATTGGTGAACTCATCGGAGTGCCCTCAGTTTGCCCATATGTGATCCCCTCGAAGATAAAAAATGTCTTGAGGCAGTGCCCCATGAGTTCTGTGAGACCCTGAGCTACTCGAAACGTCAGACCTCCAATACACCTCTCCCGGTGAACGCCTCCTTTTCTTTTGTTATTCCACCTGGGAATGGCAATTTCACTGCTATTGATCAGACTATTGTGTTCGGCAAGTGCATGCCCTCTGACCCAGAATAAAATGTGGTGAAAAGACAAGAGATATCGAGAAACACCTATGACTACAAATAATAAGGGCGCCTTACAGATAAATGTTCGCAGGTTTTTCGCCTCAACGACCGACATTATGAACATTCGTAGCGAGAATAAACATCCCAGGTTATTAAGCGGGTGCCAAAAAGCAGTAAGAACGTTTTTTCGAATACGAATTTTATAAATACTAAAAGGGGTACGTTTCAGTTGAAAAATTCCTCCGTTTATTACCAAACTGGCCACTGCCGTGAGGCTTTATAAATATGCGCAAGTATTTAGAATCCAACTCGTCATTCCACCTTCGTTTTTGCACACAAAACGGCATGGCGTCTTCTTCTTCTCCTCCTCCTCCTCCACCACCACCTGATTGATCTTTTTAACTGGTGTGGACTTATCAATACAAATAGAAAATGGACCGGTTACCTGACTGAAATTGATCTAAACCTGTACATCGAAAAAACTGCGAGATCTGATCTAAAGAATTACCTCCAAGTTGGCGTATTAATGTCCTTAGCAATAAAACAAGGGAAATCGTCCCCATCTTTACATATGAAAAACGTGAAGAGCAAAAGCTAACATTAGTCGGTCAACCTACTGCACAAAAGAGTTTGTGTAAGATGACCGTCTGGGGTGAGGGCATCTGAGTGCTGGTAGTTTCTTTTAAGTAGTTTTAAGAAAAGTTCTTCGATAGGTTACCGTACTGGGTGCCTTAGTGATAGGATCGAGAAAATTGGACCAGTTATTTGGACCCAGGCAACCCTGATAATGCCAGAAGCACTTGTTATCAGAAAACTTTGTGGTAAGACTGATTTAATTGTTTTTGAGTGCTAACCTTATTTAGGGTAGTGGGATTTAACTGACTGGTGTTTTCTTTATTTCATACATCCTGATCTTCGAGCATCAAAATGCGAGTGTTCATTATGTTTGCATGTCTGAGAAGATGTGCGTCTATAAGCACGCCTATGCTCGCAAGAGCCTCGTTATAATGTAGTCGTTTGTTAGGTTGGAAGGGCCTTTACACGAGAACAAAAGCCCTTTTATTCAACTGAAAGAATTTCTCGATAAATGCCTGTCTTTCGAAGCCAAGACGAAAATCAAATTGCTGAGTCATGGCAAAAAGCAATGTGTGAATAAGTAAACAGATTGGGTAGTGTAGAACTGATACTTACATACGACCTACTGATGCGTGAATAAAAGATTTGGCGACAAAAACTACTTTTTACCAGGATGTGTCGAAAAACAGCACATAGAGGTAAGATTGCAGACAGAAAATTGGCCTTTGACGTGACCCCAATGAGCTGTGCGCGTCTTAGATTACCATATGTTATTTTAGATGCAGGCAGTTAATTAACTGCACTGAACCCCAAAGACCGATGTTTCTAGTCTCAAAAATCCTCTCGCTTTCACTAAATGTGCCTAATAGAAACTGAGCAATAACTATTCCTAACAAACCAAAGCCACCATAAGAACGGTAGAAAAATCACTCAAAGCCTATATACAGTGTGATAAAAACCCCAACATACAATGTCAAATCTACAAAAAATCAATCTAGGTCAACTTTTGGGATATTTAGCTCAATTTTATTTAGTCTGAGAAAAGTCCTCGTACATAATATGAAGGTTTGGTTTGAAAATCCAAGAAGGGCTTTTCTTTTTTTACCAAAAGCTAATTATCTGGGTACAGTGCATATTAGGAAAACATTTAAACGGGGCACTTTCTGACTCTTGCAGGAAAAAGCAATAATTTACGGCCGAGAATACAAAAACTTACCACATAATGATTTTCACCAGGCGCATGACGATCTCATTTAAAATAACAAAAAATTGCACCATAACAAGAGCTTGCTCTCCCATCTGCCCCATAATAAGTCCAACGGCTATCGAGAACGTCACAAGTCCTAAAACGTAAATAAAGACCTTTATTTTCAACTGTGCATTTGATTACGTTATCAAAAATCAGCAACTAACACCTCCTTTTAACTGAACTGTTTACAGCCTCAATAAAAATGTGCCAAAGCTCTTAATGTGCTGTTCCCTCATAAAGCAACCAATCGATCGCTGCCGTCATACCCGAACCACTTTTAACAGCAACCGTCACGAATTACGATCCAAAATTTTCACGGAATTGTAAGCTAATCTAAGCTACTAGGCCAGCGCCTGTTAGCGACAGCGGAAGCGGCCGCCATCAGATTACGAAAACCAATCTTATGCGCACAGAATAACCAAGTTAAGGCTCCGCGCCTAAAGTGGTGGAAGGTCGACTAACGCTGCAACTCCCCCCGCGCACTTCCGCTCTCACCCCGGCCCTGACAATGACTACTATTACCCCCCACCCTCCCCCACATTCCCCCACCCCGCCTATGTTTTAAGGCAAACTTTTATCGATTTCTCTTATCGCTGACATGTTCCTACATAAGTGTACTGGCCCGACCAGAATTTAACGAAAGCTGCGTATGCTCGTTCCCCCGTCTTCTGAATAGAAAACTGATGTACAGTCACCGACATAAACTGGTCATCAACTGCTTTTCATCATAACTCTTTATCCCCGACTCAGGGAGGCCAAAAATTAATTAAGCAAAACTTGCAACTACAAGGAGAAAAACGTGGGGAAAGTTATTAAAGGACATATAAATGTTTCCAAAATAGTACATGCAAATTACGTGGAGCGGACTTCGTCTTCCTGAAGTTATAAAGGTAAAAGTTGATGTTTCCACCGATTTTATCCGATGGGCCGCATAAGGCTAGCAACAGTTAACTTCATATTAGCAGTTAAGTTTCAAACTTGAAAACACCCTACCAAGGACATTTGTACTTGACTTGTAGACCGGAACAATAATCTCCTCGACGGAGGTGTAAGTCATGTTAGGCAAGGTCCCGTTTCTTCTTTTGCGGGTAGTATTTCTGTATTCGCTCTGTTGCTGTTCCAAGCAGGCCTGGACAATATTTTCGGGAAATATATTTCTAAAAAATTGTCGGTTGTAGAAATAAAGTCCGGGAAACAGAAATAGTATGTTTTAAGTATCTTTGTGGTGGTATGAACCTTAAGCAATTCATGAAATCGAAAGTTTTTGATTTATCGCCTGAAAAAACTAATATGTTAATGAACTTCAAATTGGTCAGAATTGTGTGTCGAAAAAGAAATCAGAAGTCTCAGATGAAGAGTACTCAATATGTACTTAAAATCTGGCATGCAAACCTATTCTATGGTTAAAAGCACAAATTTGATGGTATTGATAAAATCAAGAGTAGATATAGTAGTGGGTTAGCTCATGTAACATTAAATAGAATTTTGACATGTGATTTCCGTTTAAAAGGGTTGCTTGAGCAGTCTTGTAATATTAAGTATTAAACAGCAAAATCCTAAGGCATTTGAATCTCGTCTTTTTAGCCACCTGCAAAATAGCACTCACCGAGGACGTCCACTTGGGTGATAAATTCCCAATTATTTTTGAACCAAATTTTGCAGAATATGTACACAGGTATTTTCCCTGATACTCACTTTATGGTCAACTACGTCTTTTCCAGATCTTCTATTTGATGCAATAAGATAATATAGTCTCAAAAAATTCTGAAGACCACGAAACGTTTACTCTAGTAGCATAAGGGAAGGCACGATTTTGGGGAAATAGACAGTATAGAGCCTTTATTCTCTAAACCTTAAACGCAATTTAAACGGTAGCTCGGGTTCCAAATTATTCGAAATAAAAGGTCTTTTTTAGACTTGAGGGCGAGCTTTCTTCAACAAAAGATTTTTCGAACGACTTAATGTTTTACAAAACGACTAAGTTAACATTACCTTACGCAAGCCTTCTACAAAATATGTATCGATAAGTAAAGACATTGAAAGTCGACGGAGCAATCAATACTAATTAGATGGCCGTTTTTAGGGATCTTGATGTTTGCTAGTGGTCGCAAGAAGTGCATTCTTGGTGGGGCTGAAATATCTTAGAATTATGCTGCATGCTACTCAATTTGCAAGCCCTTCTAAGTAATCGCCTGTAACGTAAATCAAATTTTAAACTTTTGACTGACGCACGCATAATTTTTTTTTAAATTTGCCTTATAAAAAACCGGAAGTTGAAAATAAATGCAATAAAAATACAAAATAAACTTTGACCATTCGCCAATTTCCTGCTCTGAAAGTAAGTTGTTTACAACCTGAAAACTAAATCAGGTGGCAGATAGAACTTGGGATTAAAATCCGTAATCCTCGAAGCACAACAAAAATACCGAGCATCAAATGTAAACATAAAGTGGCCGCTCAACGTACCGGAAGAGATCAAGAAAAGAGTCGAGTGTACTGGTGACACGCTTGTCGACCTTTCCGACTTCTACGCTTTCCTTGATTGACGTAGATCCCGGATGAATACTGATCACTAACACAATGCCAATTATGACGGCCATTGCAGTAGTAGTCACATAGTAAATCATTGCGTAGGAGCCGATCTTTCCGCTCGATTTCGCGTCCAAGCCGGATAATCCTTTAAATATGAAATGTTATGTCCTTAAATAATTCAAAAATAGTTGTCAGTCGGAATTTATAATTCTCCTTTTAATGAGCCATTAGTGGCGTCTGCATACATTTTTATTTTTAGATTTATTGCTTGAGAGATAGTAAACATTTTTTCACTGATAATTGATAAGCGCGAAATGTGTGCCTTATGGGGAAGAAGAATTTTAAGAGATGCTATATTTATATTTCGCCCATGTGATATTTTTGACAAACATTTTAAAATAAACGAGAGCAACCTTTGAAGCCGAATAACCAGCGAACCACAACCGAACAGAAACCCAAGCGGCAGACCTAACAACAAAAAGAGATCTATAGAATTTTGATGACAAAATAACAAAGACGCCGGAAAGAAATAACAAGAGGGGGCAGAAAAAGTGACTGTGGGTTTTGCGACTGCTGCTGCTTCCTGCAGAACGCGTCAAGTTTACGGTGTCGAAGGAAGCTGGAGTTTGTGAAGCCACTTTTGCTTTCAGTATATACGATCACGACTTTACTAGTTCACGATAAAACCGATCAAGTGACGATAGGCTCAAAAGTCGCGGCGAAAGTTAATTGTCTGAGGACATTTTGTTGGTCGACATCGTTTATTAGAAACGTATCCAGGCGTCAGAATTCATATCACAATTTGCGGTTGTCATATGTTGATTACAGTTCTTAATAGGGCATCCAGCAAAGAAAATGTTCGCGTAAAAATCAGCAAAGTTACTTTGTACTCTCGATTTCGGCGCTGCCTACGGATGGACGAATCATTTACAGGCAAAGTGCAGTAGACCAATAATAATAATAAGATGGGTTTTGAAAAGTCATTTAAAATAAATAGTGGTCTGAACGGCATCGCAGTATCATAAATGCTGGTGACAGATCATGGATGTTCACGTCAATGGCTTTGGGTCTGCTCATAAACCCTAAGGAGAAATAAATGCAGTGTTGATTTCAGTTGAGAATTTTATGGTCACCTTGTCAGTATTCGCTTATGAAGCATTCTGATTGTTAACGGAAAAAGGGTTTGGATGAGAGATTAAATGTTTAAAATCATCCTCCGGTTTTTCTCCACTCATATTCCAGCATCTGAGCTTTATATTGGGGAGTCGTGATGCGCGTGGGCGTATAAAAGTTGTCAGTCGCATTGAATCCTTAGTGCATTGTTTTTTGAGAACCTTATCATTTTCCGACGAGCAACATAAACTTCCTTTTTGAGGGTTGCTGATTATTCCTTAAGTAGAGAGCAAATAAACGCAGGCCAAATAATAAATTCAATGCAGAAACATAGTTAAAGAGTCCGGTCAAATCTGTAGATGGAATTATCAAATCTGTTGTTGTGATGGAATCTATAGTGAATGTCTTGGTACCGTGCGTGCTCTCGTTTGTCGTAATATCTTGATTAATGTGTTTTTCTTGGTGACGATGGACATTTAATTGAAGTACTTGACTTAAAAGCCTTCATGCGCGCTTCAGCAGTGCCGTCGTTGACCCGTTTAACACTTGATGCTTTTTCATGACTGCCAGTATTCCACCGACTATTCATGCTACTTGCGTCCAACCCCGACACAATGCGCTTAAATTTCCTTCTTTTATCTGAATACCTCTTGTTTCTAGGAAGGATACGCCTGCCTGTATGCCTTGAAGGATATTCAGTTCCCTTCATTTTAAAGCGCATAAGATACTGACAGCGATCAATGTGACAATAATGCATTGCACTCAAACATTCGCTCGAAAAAGACGTGTTCAGACATCGTTTCATCCTCCCACTAATGTCGATTATAATTTGCTAAGAATTTGGTAATGCCAGGGCCTCGGATGGGAGCTCGGTCAATCAATCTGTCGATCGAGCGCCGCATATAGACCCATGAACATTGATTTGCAGGCCTTCCTGTAGCCGTCGCCAGGTCTGTTGTTACTAATATCTCCCATGATGCACTCCCGCGTAAGTTTAAAAACACCTAAAATAAACACCTGGCCTCGATGATCGACTAGCCTTCATTTTTCTCTCCTTTACTCCTACATTTGTCTGAAATTCGAAATTTCGCCATCGTTCGCCCAAAACACGGGCATCCAGGATAGGACAAGCCTTGGACATTTTCTGTCTCCGGTAACAATCGGGAGATGGTCCCCAAAAAAATCCGGCCAACCAAAGCAGCTTGTCTTACAGGATAATTGATAATAGGGGTTTAATGGGTGGGGCCTTCGAATGCGTGGATAATATTCCAGAATAGTAAGAATTTTTTCAGAAACGAAGCTGTTGTCTACGGCTATCGTTTCTCAACTGTCCAAAGGTATGGTGCCATAGATTGAGCCGTATATCTACAACTGCAATCGTTACCGACCTAAGAAAGTAATGGTCATAATCCATAAGCCAAAGAGTCCGTCCATAGCGATCGTGTCGCAAGTGTCCGAACGCATGTTACTGTAGATTAATCCGCATACCGAATACCGCACTCGCTCTTCAGCTGTGGAAGATACTGTCAAGGTTGGTAAACATGGGATAGGTATAAAGTGATCATTCCCCAACTGTCCGAAACTATGTTCTTGCAGAATAAGCCGCAAAAGGAATAATGTCGTCGCTCCTGACCTAAGGAAGCATATCTGAAGGATGGCAAACCAATGGTTGGTCTACAGCGATCGTTTCTCAACGCTTCTAAGGTATCCAAGGTATCCGCAACCCCACTGCTGGTGTCAGTCGACAGCCATGAAAACTGATTAACCCTGGCTCGGTCTACAGCGGTCGCATCTCAACTTTTGGAGACGGTGATAATCTAAGTGAAGCAACATGTGGACTGTAGGGCTATAACCTGCTCAAATAGATAAAGTAGGTATTGTCTCTAGGCAACAGACATTTGGGTGCCATCTCCCAATTGCTGCCCTGTCTTCTTTTACCTCTGCGATACGCCTTGCATATGAAATTCGAAATAAGAAATACAGTTTATCACAGCAGTTTCTAGTGTCGGGCAAATTAAGTGCAAGTTATCAGAGTGAACTTCTGCAAATTTTAAAGCGATTTAACAGGACCTATAAGAGACGTTTTGCCACAAAAAGAATTTTGATTGACAAGCATCTATGCCACTCCGAAGTAGCATTTAGTTGTCGTGATATCTGGTAGGTTCCAACTGGGTAGGCGGGTAATAGTTGGATGCAAGACGTTCTTTGCAACATAACTGGGCGGAGCATAGTACTAGAGGGATCCCTTGAGTATCCTTTGCCGAAAGTCACCTCCAAAAACACATTCAAGGGTCCACTTCAAAGAGAGTTACAAGAGCTGAGAGATATTTTATCGGACTTTTACACTGGCTGTAAAATAGGTTGTGTTTGAATAAGTGCAAGTCCATCAGTTATGTAAACAAGTTTAAGTAAAATCTCACCTTAATCTTGACTTTTTCGATGCCGGTAAAATATTAGTTTATCAGTTGTTCTTTTACATCAGCATATGATTCTTATGCCCCATTTGGGGTGGATGAAACTGCCTCAAGTACAGAAGAAGATATCTTCGTACAGATGAGGGTTCTGTCTTTTTAAGCATCTCCAATCTAGCATGGTAGCTTCAGTGAGTCTCTGAGTATCAAGCGCTATCTGGAGTACTAGTTAGACAGGCAATGACCTCAGTAGTTTGTCATTATCGCGGCATGCGCCCAATGAGATCATATACTGCAGATGACGACAGTTCCTTCGTAAACGTTACTTAGGCGGTTCGGACGTGACCAAATGTTATTATGGACCTCTATATCTGTTCGCACAAACCACACATCGAAATGACTAGAAGGTTGCTGGTAATTGCAATCACAATGTTCTTTCCCCACTCGTGGATTTTCCCGGGTTTTTCTTCACAAGTCATTCAGCCAGTGGCGTGAACCATGCCTGGAGAAGAGATCACGCCGAAAGCTCAGGGATCTATGTGCCGGAGTACGTCTCTGGCCGTCTTGACTCTGTCTTCTCCCCAAGGTCAGAGGGAAGGACGTCGTTGGTAATTGCAGTCACACAGTTCGTTCCTCACTCACTGATGTTCCCGGGTTTTTCTTCCCAACTCATTTAGCCAGCGGCGTTGACCATGCTGGAGAAGACTACATGGCAGATGATCAGGAGTTTATGCGTACAAGCATGCCCTAGACCGTCCCGCCTCCGTCTTCCCCCCTAAACTCAGATGTATAAAGGAAGAGAGAGTGAAGCAGATGCTTCGCAAGTCTGCCACCACCACAGAAGGATTCCCACGCAAGTCACCGTCCTGTGCCCGCCACGATGAGGAGAAAACAGTGGGCGGTCGAATCGCCATTTGCTTAAAAATCACCAACAAGTCCTTCTGAACCTGGGTTAGTGTGTGGTAGTAGGGAGGAAGTACTACAGCCTGTCTAACCTTGATGCTGACCTGCGGTTTTGTTCACGGCGATTTTAGTAAAACACTATAGTGTCACAAGTTAGCGGCTACAGAGGCAGACATATCAGTTGAGAGATCAGTGCAGCATGCTATTTTTTCTTATTTTACGCGTATAGGGAATAAAGAATTGCAACTATGCTTGCGACGTTGGGCTGGATTTCGGCGCTTAGGACTCACTACCCCCTATTTGGGCCACCTGCTAAAAATTCAGACTACGTGTCGCATGAAAACAGACTGATGGAAGGGCAAAATGAAAAAATACCTGTTACAAGACTGGAGATTATCAGGGGGATAATGAGCATCTTGAGCATGTTCATGAGCAGTTCACCGGGAAAGGCGATTAAGTATATTTGACGAGTGGTCGGATTGGCAACAAACTTCAGGAGGATACCGAGACCCATGCCAGCGATGACGGCCACGACGGTGAGCGTCACGATGAGGTTGTCGGCAGAACACTATTATTTGGCAAGAAAGGACTTTATTGAGTTAATTTTAGTGAAAGTAAGCATTGCATGCATAGTAAGAGGCAAATAGTGGGGCTGCCTTTTTCCCAATTAAAAATACTTGGACCATTACTTTATGCGGTATGGAACAGCAGCGGTATGCATGATTGAGAGGTCCAAGGTGGAAGTAAATGGATGAAGTGGCTATAAGCTCGTGACGGCAATGTTATGGTATGTAACCTCCTTGGGGAAACCGTAGTTAGCTGCAAACCTAACGCCAACCATGGTAACGCCTTCAGGGGAAAATCTCTTTACAGTAGGCACTTAGTGAAATATGGGACGTGACCGTAACCATAAACCAAGCCCAAAAACCTAAACCCTAGCCTTCATCCCAAATACAAACCATAGCTCAAGCATGGAAACCCTATTCCCAAGAATAACCCAACTAACACCAATTTTAACCGTCGGCCAAACCCCAAACTTGAGTCCAAAATTGACAACTTTAATGTCGATATCGGTATTGGAGGTCAAAATCTGCTTCCTGCATAACCCCCTTCGCTATCCACTGTCAGGCAAACCGTTATGAAGCACACTATCTACCCAGGGGGTCACCTACCCTACCCTTACCCTTGGGATTTCTGTGCATCTTAGACCTAAATTATAACTCTTATGTTTGCAATCTGATTTTCAGAGTTTCACGCTCGGCACGCGACTTCGGTCATTTTGCCTATGCTGGTACTACTACAGTATTCAATTCATGCCACATCCTACAATTAAGATGTTCGTTCGCCCAATTGTTAACTTCCGGTTTCCTTATTTTTGTGGTCACAGTACAGTGAACGTTTGTTTCAGACAGTTTCTTCCCAGGTTTCAAGCCTCATTTGAACAAAAAGAAGAATAGGATATTCAGCTTAACTGTATTTGCCGTGAAGAGTTTAGAAAGTGTGACTTATCGCTGGCAGTTTATAGTGCAGCTGGATACACAAGTTTATAATCAACTGTCAGAATACTGTCTAACAGACCCATACCCCTCAGCGTCAAACAGGCGCCACATGGAAGTCAACGATTAGAAATCAACCTTTTCCTTTTCAAATATTAATATCCTTGGTAGGGGGCGCTCACTGATCGTTCTTACGGAACTCACTCGTTCCGTTGTGCCTTATGGACTCTCTCTCGAACCCAACAAGCAGTGGCGCATGATATAGGCAGAATGGCATTACCGACAAAGACAAGGGAGACTGGAATGGCCATTTCTGGCTTATTAGCCGTCGTCGGCCAGTCATACCCAACCCCGAAGTGTAATACCTTTAGTCATATCTTTGCAGCTTACTGCTTCCTTAAAAAAATTCAACATTTGTCCGCTGACATCATAGGATATCCAGATGAGGTACTGCGGCCCCTCAAACGGAAGGTACAAAGGAAATGCTCTTCAGTGCATTACATAGAAATATATGCTGATCGCAGATTCCTCCGAGCAAATGCAATTAAGTCAAGCATTCGAGCTAACGCCCTATTGCAAATTTCTTACGAAACTTTTTCTGGAAAAAAACTATACAACAAAGTCCTTAATCCGGAATAATCGAAAAATATGTAGTACATAATAAAAGGACAGAGGAATTTAATCATGGGAATAAATTTTTTCGGGAAATGTGAAATACAAAGTGGAAATTTGATTTTGGTTTTCTAGTGGGTTTTCGTGGTATATAGCAACATGGGGAAAACAGGAACAGAAAATCTAGGGATATGGGGTTTTTTGCAAATAGTCTGCTAAAATTGTCTCTTTCGAAGGAACTAAACTAGTGTTTTGTATCCTTGTGGTAATATGACGACCAGTTACCTACGTTCCCAAAATGCCATCAGAATTAAGCAGCCAACTGTAGATGTACGAGCAACTGAACCCTTTAAACTAATTTCGCCCCCTCTATATTCCAGTCTTGCTAACGCGCAAAAAATCCTGGCCAAAAGTCCGTTTGTTGATGGGGTGTCAGCGCTCTGCTCAGAAGTGAGGACCAGGTGACAAAGCCCCCCCCCCCCAGTCATGACGTTTATGACAATTTAATTGATTTGCGGTCAGGAAAACTCCCTGAATGCAGGGTGGTGCGACTTGGGGACCAGGTTCTGAGTGGTAAGCTAAAAGGACTATGCAACTTTGTCAACGCCCGCGCCCGCACCACCTCCACTCTTTCGATTTTATCATGCCACCGGAAGACGGTGGGTGTGTGTGTGTCCCAAACGGGCCACGTACTAGATGCGCTGGACCAACACGGGTGTCATATCGGACTCTGGCGGGCGTTATCGGATTTGCGCACCATAACAGATGCGGACATGTCAGGGTGTGGTGGCGGATCCGGTTGACGGCACACGTCGTCCACACTGGGATCCCCGCCCCCCCCCCCCACTGCTGTTGTGGTACAAAAACCTACTCAGTTGTTGTGTGGACCAGGGGATGTGGAGGGGAACGCCAAGATACAAGCTCGACCGTGCCATACACCTGTCTCCTCCCCCGTCTCAAGTCTTCTTGACTCTGTCTTGACACCGGGCCCAGTTGGGGCAGGAGGATAGAGGGCAGTAGACGCTGTGCAAGTCTACAATCACTATAAACTACTCCACGAACAAGTCATCATCCCTGCTTCGCCTTTTTATGGAGCATACAGTGGACATCGTCGGATGCGACGGTCGAACTATCGTGCGTGTGTGCGTGTGAAGTAAACGCGCTCCCTTCACGGCTGCGTCCATCTTGCAAAACAGTGGCTGCCCTTGTCGCAGCCAATGTTGGAACTCTCCACAGCTGACCTCGAGTCGCCAAACCGTGGGTGTGAAGTCTGCGGTTTCGGTAAGTCAGAGGCGGACAACCCCCCTTGTCAATGGATCTACTGTTGAAAACTCCTCGACTGTTGGCTGCCAGTTGCTGTGTGCCCTCCCACGTAGGCTCTAGGCCTTTAGCTCCACAACAAAAGGGGACAATGTTTATGCCGGTCCTCCAGTCAAGTTTTGCCAGTTCGCCTCACTCCCACAGGACTTATTGCGATGCGGTCACAACGAACACGCAGTAGTTCATATGTTTAAATTGCTGTTTAGCGCATTGGTTTGCATGCATATGCAGCTCGAAAAGCATCGATAGCTGCTACTAACTCGACTTCAACGCAAAAACCTGGAAGGTTGTTTTTCAAGCCACTTATAAATACGTCTGAATAAACGAGTCGGTCTGCATCAATTGACGCATTTTTATAGAGATAGTATCCAACCCTTTTGGTCGGCTAAAACGTCCCAGCTAAATTTACAGGCCCATAAAAGGTAGCCTCGCTTCTGTGAATCCTAAGCTGCGGAATAACACGACACTAGAAAAGATAGTGACGCCTTTTGTTCGTATCGGAAACTGCGGCCGCAGTCTTCGAGAACAAAATGAACGCCTTCCGTGTATAAAGTCTGTTCATAGCCCCTACTCGTAGGCGTGCATATAAAATCATGCTGCCATCATCGAGCAAATCCACAAGTTTGACCCTCGGAGTTCAGCATTGACTTGGAATGCAATGCCGCAAAAAATTCAACGTTATGCATGCTAGGAGATGCACCACGTGTTGGTTTTGATTAATTATGTACCGAGACTTGTTGTTATCCGAGTTGCAAGAGTTTTTGGCTCAGCAAGCAATTAACATACTATTCTCTCGTTTACGATGGCTTTATTTGTGCCAGAGTAGGGGCCGCTTTCACAGTACATGCCTAAGTAACCGAAGTGCATGCTTGGTGACAGAAAATAAAGTAGTTAAATAATGTCCTTGTTTTTTCACGATAGGAACCGTATGGTGAATTTTTCTGTCAGCAAATCGACCGTAAAAGATGGCTTAGAAAGGACAGTTTGAAATTGATTTGCATTGTCATGGTTTAAGCTTTCCAAATTTTTTATGTTCACTCGAATTTATCCAATTATATAGATCTCATCTGCTTGGGATGAAATCAAAAATGAAGAAAAGTCAAATTGGCTAACACGCGTTTTCGGTAATTCTTCGTCAGGCCAATACAATTACACGAAGGAGTGAAAATGTACAAAGTTAACAGTGTTTATAGGTGTCGCAAGGGCAATTAAGTTATTAACACTCATCTTTCCCACGCCGCCCGCATGACGAGGTCGGCGGGTTTTGGTCCTTAGAGCTAGGGGAGGGGGGTAAGCGAGTCTTTGATTGATGTTCTTGGAGTGAGTACACGGAGTACCCAGCACTGTAATCAGGGATTTGAGGCGGCATGTCGTCATCACGTGAGGTTGGCGTTGGCCACGGCAGAGAGCGCTTGTGTCAGGGTTTTTTGACAGCATAGCACCGGATTCGCCAGCCGTATAGCTACTGCCTCTGCCGTTGCTAGTATACGCTGGCGTGGGCCTTTAGAGAAGCTTGTTGTTGTCCGATAGACAACCTGAAATGCTTCCTTGGCATCGACTCGGTGATCCGTATCGATTACATGTGCGAGAATAGAGCTCGAACGCCAACCTCGCGTGATGACGACATGCCGCCTCAAATCCCTGATTACAGTGATGGGTACTCCGTGTACTCACTCCAAGAACATCAATCAAAGACTCGCTTACCCCCCTCCCCTAGCTCTAAGGACCAAAACCCGCCGACCTCGTCATGCGGGCGGCGTGGGAAAGATGAGTGTTAATAACTTAATTGCCCTTGCGACACCTATAAACACTGTTTACTTTGCACATTTTCACTCCTTCGTGTAATTGTATAGGCCTGACGAAGAATTACCGAAAACGCGTGTCAGCCAATTTGACTTTTCAGTTGTAACATGGGAATATTCTGTGAAAAATAAAGAAGTTCACTTACCCTCCTCTTACAGGTTCGCCAGTTGCTTTTCCCGCCTTTTTTAGCTTTGGGTTCCTCTGGTCTGCTTTCTGTCAACGCTGACGTCTCGGCAGTTGCGATCTCATCCAATTTACTTGTTTCCTTTGACCTGCGGGACGGAGTGAAGGTTTCAGTTAATTGAAATCTGTCAAAAAATATCGTGTAGACCGAAGCCTTCCCTGACTTGAGATATACACCTCGGCTTCACTTTGTTATTTGGATGGCACCTAGCTCTGAAAGCCTTTTTCTCATTTCACTGTTTTGCTAATTTGTCTCAAGCCAGAGAATTGCCAACTCCTGAACATGTACTAACGAATAACTAAAATGTGTAAACTGCTGCCAAATCTATTTTGTTTTGTTTACTTTCACCTGAAGAAAGAGACGCTTGGCTAGTAAAGGGACCATTCTAAGTGGAAATCCAACAGAACTCGGTTAAGTTAAACTCAAAAACGTGGGGTATTTTTGCCAATTGATTTAACAATTATGCACTTCTCAAAAATCGTTTTGTACCCACAAAATATAACATCACAGCCCCGTCCTCCTAGTTAGGAGGGAAGCTGGTCTTTAAAAACTTTCGCGCGTGTCAGGGGACCCTGTTGGAGGGATTAGTTTTGAGAGTGAAGAAGAGAGAGAGCGTTGGCAGATATGCAATCGGGTATCTGTGAGCTGTATTGCGACCGCGAGTGCAAAATCGTTTGAAAAGGAGTGTGTTTCCTCCTTGCAAACGCTTTAATGGATGTAAATCATCGTTTTTGCTCGAAAAACTCCCTATGAATAAAACAGCGCATGGATTCTCCCGTATATTCAAATGCAACTGTCTTCCAGGATTTATTTGATTGCATTTCATCTAAATCATGGACGAGCAGACTGTGCGAACTCGGAATCTGAGCTGGTATTTTGTCTCTACATGTTGCCTTAAGTTTTCTCTCTTTAACACCAGCACGAGTGCTTGTGTTATTTTAAAAATAACTCTAACATGGGATTTAAAAGTTCCAGGCTCACGATAGGACAAAAAAGCAAAATCACTTTGTTCATCAAGGCCAGATTAGGTCCACACTTAGACCTTCGTGCTGCCTAAATATCGAATTTTGTGTAATTAATTATGTGCACTAACACTACTCATTCGTTTTGAATTTGAGGCCGTTTAGCATTTGAAGTACCGCCACTTTTCAGATGCCAGAAAGGCAATTAATTTAACGCATTTCACTAAAACTAAGGCAGGCAGGGCACTTGATCCGACCTTTCCCTGCTGCATGTAAGTCACATTACGTCGTTATGGAGACAGACCAACGCAGTAACGAGGATTAACACAAATAAACATGACGGCCATCTCTTTAAAGAAAGTGAGTCAACTCTTTAAGTCGTGTTGAGCTGTTGAGCTCACCTTTTATACAAAAGCGAAGCCAAAGAAAAGTAGGTAAGGACACTTTGCAGACAAATTTTACGTTGGAGGATAATAACTAGCCAACATAAATTTAAGTGAAAATTATGCTCGTCGTAGACAAAACTTCCCCATATATACGCGAAAATGGGTATACATTCGTGAGGTCACAGTCGCCTTCGTTTCCCTCTCCCCAAAAATCCCCCTATGGTTGTGCTGGTTACAGCAAGGTGATATTTCCAAGTGAACTCGGTCAGTTTTATTGCTGAACTTTAGTCTTGCCTTAACATGGCATGTTGCTAGCAACCGTAGTTTTGCTTACGTCTTTGACCTGACTGTGTCAAGCATGCTCTTTTGATACACGCCGAACGAGAGAGTTGGTAATTTCCTCTTCCCTAAGAAAAGGCCTTCATAAAGAGACTGTAAAATGCCCCCTGTTTGGGCACATGTGATCTGCTAAAGAACGTTATGGCCGTTTATAAGTGGTATTCGGTGACATGAGAAATGTTTCTAAATTTAGCGGATTTAAACTCCATGCGCAGTATTCACTGCTAGTACGAAACAAACAGTAGACAGTATCCAGAGCTCCGTAATCTATGTTGCCCAAATGTGATTTAAAATATGTTAAATTAAGCTTTCCAGTAAAGGTGGGATTTGTGGGCTTGTCAGTTGCTAACGGTGATTTTGTGATATTCAGATTTATGATTTTTCAGGGCTCGCCCCAATGCGGGAAAACACGTAAAAGATACACGTACGACATCCGCTCCATTTAGATTTAAATGCCTACTCTGAGACGAATTTAGGGACTTCTAGCCCGTACGGGCCTGTTTGAAAGACCATGCTAGGGCTGCCCATAACAGCAAAATAACATTTAACCTTACTCTTTTTCATCACCTGACTTTTTAAATTGACGTCCAAATTTGCCAAAATTTTATATTTGGATGTTGAGTTTAGATGTTTATTGGCAATATAGTGGGAAGAGGACTAAATCTTGCTTACTCAGAGTTTAGCTAATTATTTCACATGACCATATGTCCTGTTTTCAACCTAGTAAAGGAATTATACCAGGACACGTGTTACGTAGGAAGCTTTTCAATTTTCAAGCATTATAACGGCAGGTGGCTAATAAGTCTACAGAATTAGTCATCACAACTAATGGTGAATGATTTTGACCTCACTGTTGTACATTTCCCATTTCATTTATGATGCCAGCCAAATGTAACTCAGTAAACCGGATAGTCCACATGAAAGAATAGTTTGAACGCAGACAGAATAGACGAACACTCCCGGACACACAGCTCATGTACAGTTTTCTCAGGCAGGTACATGTAATCCTCATACTTGATGAAAATTGTCAGATGTTGTTTGCTGATTCCAAAAAAACCGTATTTGGTTCGCGACTCGATTGGGGCAGGTGCAATCTGCCCGACTGAAGTTAGTTAAGAGCTCTTGTCATCCCACATGTCTAACAAGTGACAACTGTACTGACCTGATTAGCCTTCTTGGTTGGTCTAGAGACAGGCTGAATATTGCCTCAGTCATCCTTTTACTACAGGTTGGTAGTCCGGAAGGATTTTTTTATTTTGAATTAGGCATCTACTTAAAAAAATCTAAGTATGAGCTCTGCAATACTTCGGAGTGCGGCACTCGTCAGGACGCTGACAGAATGAAACTTCGGATACAATCACAGGAATTCACTGATGCAGAAAAAATGCCGTCTTATCGAGGAAATGGCCGCCGACAATGGACAGGCATCCATTGCGAATTACCAAAATTCTGACTATTTTGCTGCAACAAAAATGAGTAAACCGGAAAAAAAAGACTTGCTCTACTATTGAAATTTTACGGGACTCCGTCTCTTATACAAAACAAACTTACCAGTGGCCAACGCCCTTTTTTATCTCATACTTCCGGACGATGACGCAAAGCACGTCGAACATAATGGAAATGTCGGTAGTCGGCAATAATCAGAGAGTATCTCCGGAAAATGCACCAAAGAATGCTTAAGTCTGTAACTTAAAATGTAAATTTTTCGAAAGTACGCATAAACGTTCATTCAACACGCGAGAGACCTATTCCGGTTAATTTTCATCCCTCCAATAACGATATAATGCCACTGAAAGAATTGTTCAGGGTGAAAAAAATGAGTTATTTTAATCAAACCAGATGGCTTGCAGAGTCAATTTGTCTTCTAAAATCACTATGAAACATAAAACGCGACGAAAATGTAAATTTAAATTGTGTTTTATTCCCTATTTTTAGAAGAGTGATCGGAAAATTCGATCTCAAAACAATATGCTCGCTCTTCCGCCGTTCAGGACTCGTGTTTTAGGCTAAGTTTTAAGCGACACCGATCATAACTACGGTGTTACTAATTCCTTCTCAAAGGCAAACATCAAAACCTCAATGAAGATACGGAGTTCTGAATTAGTGTTCTGAATGGCTTACTTCAGTTCAAACGTAAAAAAGCAAGACAAAGGGCAGAACTTCAATAAAATCACTCCTAAATGTAGACCGTTGTAAATCAAATAAATACGGGTGTCAGTAGGCATACAATTCGATGACTGGTTGGTTACCCAGTCTTGAAAAGTGATGATCTAGGCTAAATGCAGGGATGCGCCTCACTCTTCTGGGCCCTAGGGATTGTGTGCGTACGTTATGCCGTTATTCAGCAAACCGTGGCTCTCGCAGCCTGGTGTGCGCTGGCAGTTTTTTGACACCTGCTGCCCTGCTGGCAGATGCCATTGCACTCCCCTTGGGTACACACGTCGTGAGCATGGATACCTAGTAACCCTCACCTTTCTTTTGTTGTTGTTGTTGTTGTTTAGATCCTGCTCCAGTGTGTGTTGTGGACCGGGGGGTGTGGTGGTGCGCCTACAGTAGATGTGCTAACTCATGAAATGTCAACCAAAATTTCGAAATGCGTTTTTCGTTTCCAAAAGACTAATTAAGTAGTGTTGTAAAACTAATCATGATGCGGCATAAATCTATAATCATCCGGTTGCCTCAGGGCGTCGGCTTTAGAAAGAACTTATTTTCGGCTGCGTGCAAGATCTATACTCTGCAAAAAATGACTGCTTACGTATTATGCAATTTTCTGATTGATTTTAGATGCCCTTGAAAATTCAATTATATTTCATGGAAAACATGCATAAGAATACCCATTCTTTTACTTATTCGGTAGAAAATTACGTCTTTTTCCAATTTCATACTCAAAAGAAGAGTTTACTTCGGTTTTAAAAAAGTTTCTAATTGTGGGATTTTTTAATACCGTTAAATGGCCGTTCATGAAACGTCATGTATCTGCATTTACGAATGTGGCTTGTAAAGTCAACAATATTGTTCAAATCCACTGCTTAATTTTATGAACCTCATATGGTCTCCTCTTAACACCGTAGAGGAATGCACGGTTTTTTGTACATGGAAAATATACAGCTTGTAGTTTTGAAACCCTGAATGCAAGTGCAACAGCAGATGGGGTTCAAAATTATTCGGGAATTAGAAAATATTTTCTTTAAACCGAATTATACTCTTCTTTTGAGTATGAAATTGGAAGAAGACGTGATTTTCTACCGAATAAGTAAAAGAATGAATATTTTTATGCATTTTTTCCATGAAATATAATTGAATTTTCGAGGGCATCGAAAATCAATGAGAAAATTGAAAGCTACATAAGTAGTTATTTTTTGCAGAGTATAGATGTTGCATGCAGCCGAAAATAAGTTCTTTCGAAAGCCGACACTCTGGGGCAACTGGATGATTATAGATTTATGCTGCATCATGATTAGTTTTACAACACTACTTAATTGATCTTTTGGAAACGAGAACGCATTTCGAAATTTTGGTTGACATTTCATGAGTTAGCACATCTACTGTTAGTGCGGGTCCGGTCGCGCCAACCCCCTACGCGATTCTCCGCTTCTGGTATCTTTGCCTCTGTCTTGACTCCGGGTTTATGTGGGGCTGGGAGGGAAAAGTGCTGTAGATGCTGTCCAAGTCTAATCTCACTACAAACTAACTCATGCGCAAGTCACCATGCCTGCTTCATCTTACCGCGGAGTACAGGGTGGACATCGTCGGGCACAACGGCCGAACTTTCGTAGTAGCCAGTAGAGTTCATTTCGGGCCTATTTTAAATGTATACAGCTATTTACTTAAATGACGGGCAGTGACTACAGGCAGGTTTTTAGCTGTAAGGCAGTAATAACCAATTTTTTTGGTCGCATGAACATGTGAATGCAAAATGTCAGAAGCGATAGTGTAACGCAAACTGGCATTTTGAGATGCTTGATGGTCTTTCAAAGTTAATCGAACGAACTAACCCCATAAAATGCTGTCTGCTCTAAAACAAAAAATATTTATGCGCTTTGAAGGATTGACTACGCGCTGACTCACTTCTTGTCGATCGGGAGACACCTACACAGGCATTCTTACACCCGCCGATGGGAGCTATTTTCAACTAACTCCTACTATCGGATCTCATCTGTTTCGTACTGCAAATTCTTTCCCCCGGTTATGGTATCGTCTGTTAGCCAATGTGATGGAAAGAACAAAAATTATTTTTCTGATGTTTCACTTCGCCTGATGTCTCAATTGTTTAACTGTTGGGCTTTGGGAAGAAACAAAGCTATAAGAAAAAGTGTTCTTTTGATAGCCGCATAAAAACATTATTTAGCTAGATGCTGAGCTAGAAGTGGTGATGCGTTTCTAATGATACCGGCAGTTATAATTGTTGGAAATGCTTATAGTGCCCAATACCTACTTGAGTTGTTGGCTTTAAATGCATCGTGAATTTTATGCGAGGCAAAGAATTTGCGTATGGGACAATTTGCATATTTAAAAAAACGGAACACTGACTCCGAAAATAGCTATATATTTCAGGACAAAGCATAATTGCGTTGGTAGAGTCAAGGGCACAGGGAAATTTTTGGAGGACTGACGATGCTTTGACATTAAACATCTTTAAATGCAGAAGAGCTAAACCAGTGAAGATCGTAAATATCTGGAAACATGAAAAGCAAAGGCGGACTAAATTCCAGGAAGTAGCCTGAAGTTGCGCATCAAATCCCGTGCCTTGTACCTACACAGGTCAGACTGCAAGCATCTTGGGCTGGTGCATACACGAACATGAGCTGGCGACGAAGTGTCGCAAATGGCTGCACACACCTACGAAACGGGTCGTGAGTTTTAATTCCCCGCCCTCAGGATAATTGCGCACGTCCGAAACAGAATAGGACGAGAATTGATGGACGCCTGGGCGAGAATTCAGTCAGTTAATTTGCTGACCTGCCGCCAGCGTGCAGAGTCTTGCGCAATCACTTCCAGTCTTGCGATATCTGTCGATAATTGGCTAGCACCCTCTAGAATTGTAGCTGGTTCTGTTGCTGCGACCATCTCTGACGGCGGACTCCTGCACAAGTTCGAAAGCTCAGAAGAATAAACAGACTTTTCCGGTGCTCGACCAATCACACTTATGATATGGGGCAATAAGTAAAATTCAACTTTGAGTAATTTCATGTTTGAGCCTTTGTGCATTTATCTTCTGCGGCTAATAAATGGCTGCAATTAGAAGAGACTATTGTTAGGGCAGTATGATTGTATCAGCATTCGACCCAATCAATCCCAAGAAATTCAAAGACTTGCCAGTATGGAGAAGAGTCAGTTTATAAAATTAGATGGCTAGACAACACTAAAAAAAGTTCCTTTTTTACTTTAAATGATGATCGACATGATATTTTCGATGTGAATGTTACAGAAAAGTACCGGAATGTGAGACTCAGTCTTTACGACACTTTCATGTATCTGACCGGGACTCCAGACACCGAGGATCTAAAGTAATTCTAGAAGGGCAAAGTAAAACTAGGATTCTTTGAAGGGTCATGACGATTTTCAAGTAAGTTCAATTTGGCCTTGGCATGCGTCACAGCCATGGGATTAGTATCCTAAATATTTGCCGGCTGTTTTCTTGTCCCAGCCGGCACAAGTCGTGGAATATACAGAACACTCGACCATCATCTGCAACGTCCGTCCTACCACTGAAAACTTACTTCCCATTCGTGGAGGCACCATCTAAAATTAGCCAAGTTCTCTTCAGACGATTAGAAAACCCTTTCTCAGAAACGGCAGATATGTCAGCCTACCGTGAAATCTAAAACAGTAGACGTCGAGGCACCCAAAGCGTAAAAACTAGCGGCAGGTCAGTGCAGCAAAACAGATGTTCTCCAACGTACACGCACTTTCTATTAATAATTTGGACACACAATGGACTTTTGATTTCCGGGTAAGCTTCACCCTCGTCAGTGACCGCGGCATTTACCGCCGTCCTGAAGCCCTCAGGAGGCAAAAAACGACTTGCAGTAATGTCAAAAAGTGGCAGCCTATCCACAACGTGATTGCACTTTCCATTCACTCA
>CACRXP010000632.1:238252-272536 GCA_902702965.1 Spirometra erinaceieuropaei | reverse complement strand
CCAGCTCGCGCATTATAAACAGCCAGCCTCGACGTCCTGACAGCCACAATTTGGAAGATTTCCATCAGACGGGATAGCGGGGACCTCCGTCGGAACAAAGGTCTGATTGTAGGAGAGTCTCCTAAGTGCGACTTTTATAGAACCTATCATAGTGGAGTTCCGAGTTCTCTTCACTTAAGTTTTGTGCATGTGGTTTGGGGACACGTCGTGTGTGGCGTGCACAGACGGTGCAAATGCACTCATTGCCAATAGAAGCGAAGAGACGAGTCCCTGGAAGTAGTCTTGAAGAAGGAGACACGATCGCCGGGACAAGAGCTTTATTAGCCTGGCGTTTCGGATTCCTACTCGAATCCATCACCAGAGACAAAAAAGCAGAAACGGGTGGTTGTTGCACAAAGGGCTACGGTATTTATAGGATGCAGTAGCCATGCTACCGCATACCTATGAACATTCACGGCTCCCCCTTCATCCGGGATCGTCGCACTTGGTGTAATCATTGCTTGATGGCCGACATTCGAGTCGATAATTGCTGCAATTTCATCACGTGCGTTGGATGTTGGCGTGATGGTTGCTCTACCATCTGACGCACCGACCCCGCTGTTGGGAAAAGTGTTCACCTCTGCCCACCCCGCATGGCTTGTTACTCCGCCTAGGCGAAATTTTAGCACGCAGTATGGAGTGGGAAGATCGTTGCACTTGTTGATGAACTGGGGGTCAGTAAACCATGATTCCAGGAGCTCCCGACTCACGCGGTTGTCACCTCTTGCGAGAATTTCGGCCTCATCGAATTTGAATGTGTGGCCGGATCTCGTAGAATGAGCCGCAACTTAAGAGCTGGCATCATTTCTGCGCACCGCTGCCGCGTGTTCGGCCATTCTCGTTCGGAGCTGTCTTCCGGTTTCTCCGACGTAATTGCTTTGTCCGCAACTGCACCAGATCCGATAAACGACTCCAGACGTTTCTAACCGTGGCAGTGGGTCTTTCGGTTTCATGACCAGACACCTGATGGTTGCCTCCGGTCTGTGTGTCACTCCAACCCCAAGTGGTGCGAGAAGGCGGCCGACAGCTTCCGAAACGTTCTTGACATACGGAAGTGTCCGCTAAGATTTGGTGTCCGTGCGGTTAGGCCTTTCGTCCCTTTTGCGTATGCACCGGTCGACGAAGTTGCGCGGGTAGCCATTGGCTTTGAAGACCCGTCGGAGGTATTTTAGTTCGACGATTTTGTCTTCCGGCTCACTGTAGTGCGTTTCGACACGCCGATAGAGCGTCCTTACACAACTGCGTTTGTGGCTGATTGGGTGGTTACCGTTGAAGTTCAGTACTTACATCGTATTTGTCGCTTTCCTGAACACTTTGGTTTTTAGTCCACCACAATCCTTGCGGCATACGAGGACATCCAGGAAGGCCAGCTCGTTGTTCTCTTCCACCTCCATCGTAAATTGAATGTCCGGGAAGACGGCGTTGAGATGTTCTTGGAATGTCAACACCTGATCCCGTTCGATGACGACGAAGGTGTCGTCCACATACGCGGCCCAGAATTTCGGTCTGTGGTGTTGGAAGACCAGCAACTCTAACCGTTGCAGGACCACCTCGGCGATGAATCCTGAAATCGGCGAACCCATTGGTGTGCCCTTCACCTGTTCGTAGATTGCACCGTCGAACGTGAAGTACGTCCTGAGACAGGGCTTTAGAAGCTGAAGGACTTGGACGTGTCCAAGACGGTTCTCCGTTTCATCGTATTTGCTTTGTAGTAGCAGCTCAATTGTCTCGATCGCAGCCCCCTTTTGCAACAACCACGCGTTTCTGCTTTTTTGTCTCTGATGATGGATTCGAGTAGGAAACCGAAACGTCAGGCTAATAAAGCTCTTGTCCCGCCGATCGTGTCTCCTTTTTTAAAATGTACTCATGTCCGCGTACGGTTGTTGCAGTCGACACACGGCGGGCGCGAACGGGCTGAAGTAAGGTGGGTGCAGCACAAGTCACCACTGAAGTCCATACAAAACAGAAGCAAAACCCTATCCCAGAGTTTGATAAAGTTTCTCTTGGTATGGGAAATAAACTGGAAAGAGTTTTAATTAGAGCATGGCAGAGTAACGTATTGTCACTCCCCTCAAACCATTCGCTACCGAAACGATATGGGTGGTCCCACGAGAATATAGATGGGCAACCTCGAGAAAAGTCTATCGCAATTCGGAAGTATGTTTTCGATCCGAAATGATTACTTGGGTAGGGTTATGGTGTAAGTTATCGTTCAGGATAATTTTAAAATATTTTAGCCGCAGCAGAATGCCAGTTTTAGAATCACCTTTTCGGCCGACTAAAAAAACTACACTGTGTAAAAAACAGCTACTTAAGTAGCACGAAAATTTTCCAGTGATTTTTGATTCCTCTTGAATTCGGTCATACTTTATAGACAGCGTGCACAAAAACGTTCTTTCTTGCGCTTATTTGGTAGCAAATTAAGTCTTCTTTAAATTTCCGACTTTAAGAGAGAATATCTCTCGGTATCTCTCTTTGGCAATTATTTGCCATTAGATTTTGGCAATTAAAAGGCTACAATTTGTTGTTTACAGTGTGAAATCACGTGATGTATGTCATAGTTTTTGGACAAACGTAGGTGGCGTTTGTGCAAACTTTCCCCTGGGAACGAACTTTTTTGGCAGTCAGAATGCGTGACTCACTGAGCGAAATCAACCTCTCTACACATATGCCAGTGGGCAGTTTTCAATCCTGAAGCCGATGGGCTGAATAATAGATTAAAGGAAAACCGGAAGTGTTGACAAAATTGTTTTGATCTTGTTAACATATTTGGCTACGTGACTTATAAGGAACGAAACTAGTAAAAAGAAAAGAGGCAATGTCCGCGAGGTAAGCAACGATAGGACTGCAATATTTCCCCTTCGAAATACAAAGTACTTTTGTCGAAGGAGCTTTGATTGTAATAGAGTTCACAATGTAAATGTACACGGAGTACATCGAAGTTTATGTTATGAAGCTCGTTTTTGACGAACTCGGTCGAATAACGCAGGACTCCAGAGAAAAACTTAAACTTAAAAATCTGCACTTGTTGTCAACTATGTGTTAACTTTGAAAGGCAAGCACGGCTGTGTTGTTTTGAAAATGCTGCAGGTTTCCTACATTTTCGAACTCAATGGGATCTAACTATATGGCGTGTTTATGAAGATCTGTTCGAGAGAACTGCGTGCATGATACGTCTTAGGATTTAGAAGATGCAGCCAAAGGATTCCAGTCTGAAAAAGCACAACACTCACCGGTCTTTACAATCTGAAGTTTGGAGACCCCTAACCATTTTAGTCAAAAGACATTTTTTATGAAACCTCCGAGTGATTAAATGTCGTGGCGAATGGCCACCCAAGGAACGTCTGAGATTACTCGCAAACATTACACCGATATGGCTGTCCTTTGGCTAACAGCAGATTGCAGTGGTGTGCGCGGGAAAATTGGCATATTTGAAACAGATTATTATTTTATACGGACGGGTATAAAGTAGTACTGAGTGCATGTTATAGCAAACCACTCTTATGCAAACAAATATGTACTGTGCTTGGTACCTTTTGATGGCGAATCAGAATACTAGGCAAAATCACTTGGTTAAAATATTGTTGGTTAGTTATAAAAATGCTTGACCTTTAAAAACAAACCCTTCTTCAAGAAACAGAAAAAATGTGTTGGTATTTGAAAACGTCAACTAAAAATCTTTCGCATTTTTACGCTTCGGGATGTGTCGGCAATTTTACCATGATTCACTAAGCAGACATTGTTTGTTGACAGGTTTGTCGAGTTTAAGCAAATGTTATTATCGCTATAGTGAACAATATGCACATCGTGAAAGGTGCCGAAATTTACAAAAGATTGGTGTTCACTAGCGAAATAACAGGAAAAAGTGCAAAGCCTTGAAATACCAGCGAACGACTTTAAACAAATAGAATGCTCAAAAAATAGATCAAATTAAATATTACGTTGTTTAAAAATAGCCAATTTTTTAGAAAGTCAGAAAATTCCGAAAAAGTCAAAGAGCGTTATTGCTGAGTGATCTTAGGTTTTAGATGGACAGAATGCCCGTACACGCAAAAGACCGAATAAATTAAAATAAGAAGCAAAAAACGCGGAAAATAATCCATCAGGGAAGTCTGCACTTCACTTCTTCACGAGCAAATCCAATGCAAAGTATGGTAGTTGGTCAACAGCCTAAAACCTGAGTACAGATTCCAACACGGTTTCACGAGAATTAGCCTATTTTTTGCCGTTTTTATTTTGTTTGGGAGTCGTAGACCAAAATAGGTAGTTTTTTGCCTGATCTCAGTGATAAGAACGTCACAGGAATACGTTTCCACGAGTTGACAGGCCGGACAGTGGATGATAAATACGAAAAGAACTGTCACGTGAAGTCGTGAACATACTATTTTGTGTATATTGAGAAAATGTTTTACGTGAAAGTTATTCACAGTTCTTCTGGTGTTGAGGCACAATGAATCTCACACCATCCTTGAAAAACCAACGAAAACTGCAGGATTTTCAGTGTTTTCAATCGATTGCTCATAAAGGTAGATCCTCTTGTATGCGTCTGACAAAACCTTTAAAATAAGACACTTCTTGAAAGCATAAAACAGTGATT
The DNA here is from genome assembly GCA_902702965.1 of Spirometra erinaceieuropaei. Taxonomy (NCBI): domain Eukaryota; kingdom Metazoa; phylum Platyhelminthes; class Cestoda; order Diphyllobothriidea; family Diphyllobothriidae; genus Spirometra; species Spirometra erinaceieuropaei. Next base: position 267,900 of record CACRXP010000632.1, on the reverse strand, counting down.
TTTGGACATTCATTCCGTTTGGGTCACATCTGTGGACTCACCATAAACGTGAGTCTTTTAGCCGAAGAGAATGAAAATAAACAACGAAAGTCCACAATGAATACGCCCTAGATCAGTTAGAACACTCTCCTTAGTAAATCGGCGTACTTTTTCTGTTCTCAAAGTCAAGTTAATGCAGAAAGTGGGACGCTTAATCGGCTTTTTCATTTTACTAAGAGTTAATGATAACTTTCCGACTGCAAATGAGATAGCACACTTATCTTTTATGTTGGAACCTTTTTGTTGTATTCCTTTGCTTTTTAGTCTCCGTGCTAAGATTGTACGTGTACAACATAGAAGCCACATAAATACTAAGAACGTGCGAAAACTGCTAACCTTCTGCTTGCTCCGTTTCTAAATTATGCATGAGTGGAAACCAGACCTTACAAAGAATATCCTACCACATGTTTGAAAGTAAACGCTGCCACTCGGCAGAGTTCCCTTCCGTAGGGAAGTAACTGAGTAGTCACAAAGGGTAGAAACATGTCGGAAAGCATTTTTACTGCGCTTTAGAGCATTAAACTAGGCAGATTTGTAAATCTGACTTTTTAAAATAAGTAGACTTTCCGGCTTTCCAAAAACAATATTCGCGCTTACATCTTGCTTCGTCTGGTTTAATGGCTTAAAAAATCAATTCTCCCGTATGGCAATTTCCGTTTGGTAAAACTCTCTGGTATTAATCATTCACTCGCATGGATGAGCAAGCTTAGTTTAGTATGACTACCAATATAGGAAACTGCCAGAATACAAGGCAATGTAAATTTCCACCCAAATTGGTAAAGACACTTTGACCTAAAAAATCGTTTACAAACACGGTGTATGGGTGTAAAAATAATCTTTTTCGGAATATACCAGACAACTGTGTAGAATTTGCAGCATTTTGTTTGCCCACAATTAATCGTCTCAGCTTCTGTCAACCCGCTTCCTGGGTTAGGTCCCATGCTGTGTATCAAGAGTCGCACACATTGGCCGACTTAATTAATAGTGAGATAGCTGTGGATGAAGACACCAATTTTCTTAAATAGTTAGCAGGCCATGTAAATGTCTGATTTCCCAAACAACTTTTGCAACATTTCGGTCTCTAAATTGTAAAATATAGCAGGCTGGGCGCTTTTGTCAATTTGTGTCTTATCGCGGCAATTCCTGAATTGGCATTTAAGTAATGTTATAACAATTATGATGGCATTCTGTTCTATCATGTAGTCGTTAGAATGCATTACTGATTGACATTTCTCGTAAAAAGCCTAGTTACTTCAAAAATATGCGTGTGGGAGCTTTTTGAATAGAGATATGTCTTTGCGAAAATCACATGCATTGTAGATTTTTCAGTATTCTGACTTTTAAGGGACTATGAGGAGTTCCCATCAAACACTCTCTGATTCATTATCGAATTTCTCACTCGCTTCCTGGCAAGACTATTGGCTATAACACGGCCTTTAAGTATTTAATAACTTATTCTTTAAGCTCGAAGACCCGCTGTGTCAACTCCGCCAAACAGAGCTCCAAGTGAGATCTCGGAAAAATATTGTAAGCAATTTCAATACGGTATTCAACCTCGTTTTGACACATCCTAAAACACTTCCAATATTTTTATAAGAAAGGCATGCGCATATGTATTCAAAATAACACTCGTTTTATTGCATAACAATTTATGAATGTCTATTGCAAAATGTCCGCTTTTATTCGTGCATTCTTTATATATATGCACATTTTACCAAACAATATAAATAAATTACCAGGATAAATAGTTTACAGACCGAATCAAGAGGCTTAATTTGGAGCAAAAATAGATCACGAGGATACTTCTCGCTTCCCTAACAAAAATTGATGCAGGCGTATATAGATATCAGAATTGTACTAAGTAACTGTCTTTTTAATAACACAGCAATCAATTCATCGCTTATTCCTTACCTGTCAATGGTGTTACATAAAACGGTACCATTTCTAATGCCGTTTCCCTCTAATTATATTATTATCTCGCTCTTGTTTCTATATTATACTGTAGAAGGAAAATATGACTTCGACAAGTCTCTCTCGAATTTCATTGCCTCCATGACTTTTAAGACGGGAATGTGCTATTTCATGAGATGTTAGCCAAAATTTCCAAATGTGGTTTCGATTCAAAAATATTATTTAAGTAGAGTTGTGCGATAAATGATTGTGCAGCATGATTTCAAAATACTTTTGTCACGTTAAGATGCCCGCCTTTGAAGGCGCCTCTGTTCCGCCATCTGCAAAAATTACACAGTGTAAAAATAACTACCTAGGTTGTACGAATTTTTCCCAATGACTTTTTATGCCCTCAGAAATTTAAATATATATATATCTTGTATTCATCTGGAAGAAAATTACGTATTCTTAATGTTTTATACTTGAAAAAGCACCTCCTTATGTTGAGGAAGCTTTTCACTTTTCGAAAAATTTTGAAACTGACCTACCGTTACACTTGCATTAGGGGTCTCCAAACAGCCAAATGTATATTTTTCATGTAAAGAGAATCAAATAACCAGATAGTTTTTTTAAATTCGAAATATACCCCTCCTCAAGCATAAAATTTGAAGAAGACGTGATTTGTTACCAAATTAGTACAAGAACACTTTCGTGCATGTTTTCTATGATATGTGTTTAAATTTATAAGGGCACATAAATTGATAGGGAGGATTCATGCTAGCTGAGTAGCCGTTTTTCACGCAGCGTTTATCTGCGGACGGCCGGAAAGAGACTTAATCACAAGTAGGTACCCAGACACCATCCAAATATCTTGAGACTTTGCTGCACAAAAGTTAGTACTTCAATCCCGACTAAGTAATCTTTTCGAATAAAAGACACCATTAATTACTTTGATTAGCATTTCACGAGCTAGCCCATCTTGTCAGTTTCCTACTTTTGCTCCATAATTGCGAAGTCCAGGAAACACGGCTGAGACCTTAAAATTTGGCTTTCAGAAGGTTAAATTATTTTAAAACTGGCTAAGATTGAGATTGCCAGAAAGCAATTCTCAAGAACAGATTAGCACCAAGAAGGATTTTAACAAAACACCTTGAAATGCCGTAGCCTTTTTGTACTCCTGATTAACGTGACACGGATGCTAAATCAACGCTTATCTTAAAAAACCTCTTACAAAAAGCTTTTCCGAGGTTCATCTTGACGTCTGTGGTTCATTATATCCATTTCCTAGCAGGAATTGGACCACATCGTTTGAGAATTAGAATGATGTGTCTTATGTTCACTTTGAAACCAAAGACCATCCAAGGTTAGCACCAATAGTTTTTCCAGCACAGATCACGCAGAGAAAATTTCTTTTGCGTGGGTTGCGGAAACTTGGCATAATTCTGTTACAGCTACCAGGCAGTACACTTTTCCATGTGAACTAGTATACAACCAACATTTTGTAAACAAGAATACGCTTGCCTTGCTTAATTTCCGAGGAAATTAATGCGCGAACTTGGAGTAACTCTTTCGAAACAGGCTTTTTCAGGCACGGTCCGAAATTTGATATGAATATTTGAGCTGAAATCCATCAGCTACTGCGGAATAACCGCTTAATATTCACAAACCGCCAACAGGCAGCCAGTAGTATAGCATTGCGCAATAATTTACCGTACTAACAACACAGGTATTAGCTAAAAGCCGGTTTGTGAATATTAAGCGGTTATTCCGCAGTAGCTGATGGATTTCAGCTCAAATATTCATATCAAATTTCGGACCGTGCCTGAAAAGGCTTGGTTCGAAAGAGTTACTCCAAGTTCGCGCATTAATTTCCTCGGAAATTAAGCAAGGCAAGTTGAAACTGGAGTTCATATACCAGAAAACACACGGGGAAAGCTGGGGGACCCACTGACGAGCCGAACCCCTCGCAGCTGCGTCAGGCAGCGGCACAAGATCGGCGAAACACGCGTGTCTGGGCTTTTAGCTAATACCTGTGTTGTTAGTACGGTAAATTATTGCGCAAGAATACGCTTTTGAAAAATGGCCGTTTGACAATTCAAAGGACGCTAATAGAACATGTTACACCTCCAAAGCCACAAACAACTAGTTGGATGAAAGGATATTTGTTAAACTAGCGGACAGGGTACATCAGCCTCCACAGTCGAGACAATCCTGCTAATCATTAGGTATGAGGTAGCCGAAAAATTGCCGACTGTGCTGGACCAGAATGTTTTTTTACCCAGAGCCATCGCAAACCTCAATGGATTAATCAAACGACATTTAAAATCAAATGATCAAAGATCATTCGGCTTAGTAAAATGCATAAAGTAATTATGGTTTCCAAGTTAAGGTAGCGAGCACCGCCGCTGCATTTCGCCCGGTCGAAGCAAGTTTTTTGTCGATCAACTAAAGTGGCCAAAACAACCATGCGGTGCTGGCATTTATGAGAACCGTTGTTCACTGCTATTTGCTTCTCCGACTTGACGGCGACTGACGTCAAAAGTACGTTATTTTAGCAAAAGGTCGGATGACATCCGGAGTTTTTGCCCTTTTCTTGTGTAAGACATGTAAAGCATGCCTATGGGAGTCAACTAACGCTTTGGTAGGAGTTATCCTAGATGCGTCGTCGTTTTTGTCCACAACCACGCGGGACAAGGACATCCATACAGTCTTTCTCAGTCACTGCTTTCGGACGGATACGGAAATTCTCAGTCGATGGGATCCGTTAACAAGACTTTCCCATTATTAGTAAGGTTCCCAAAACGGTCTACAAGTACGAAACGTGACCATTTTGATCGTTGGAAACGAAAGAATACCACTGTACCATTGCGTGCCTGCTAAGAATGTACGCAGAAAACACCTGGCATTGTTGAAGTAGGCAAGAACGGCAGGATTTATTGGTACCAAAAAATTTCGCGACCGCTCTTCAGCAGTTGGCAGTCGGCAGCCAGGTCCATTGAGCGCCTGCCCAAGTGGCTCCTTAGACAAGAAAATAAGATCTCGCGTTCATCCATTACGAAACACCTACTTGATACTGGTCACACCGTCGACCCCTAAACTTCCTTTCGAGTACTTGTTCGGGCACGAACAACTCGAACATTGCGTTACCTGGAGGCAGCCTATATACGACGAGTGAAACCAGATCTTTGTAAACAATTGGAGCACGTGGTTAACCTAAAATTGCCATGGTAGCCTCTAGCTCCATGAATCCCGCTCTCTCCTCTCATTTTTTGCTCTTTAACGTTTCCCCTTTTTTCGCTTTCTTCCCCTACGGCGTTTGTGTTACTAACTTTATCGACTAGCCAACTTTGCCTAAAACCCTAACCTTGCTGTTTCTGCATCGATTTTCTACACGAATTCAAATCTGTTGTATTGTTCTCACTCGTTATCTCTCTTATGAAGCGACAGGAAGCAGCTGAAGAGCAGTCGCGAAATTTTTTGGTACCAATAAATCCTGCCGTTCTTGCCTACTTCAGCTTCGTACCGGGGACAAAATGCTTCAAACCTGTCATTGTTGCTCTTGTGCATAATTAAGGAGAATAATAAACCCATCTGGTCTGCATCTGCAGAATGCGGTGACAGCGTCAATCTAGAATAAAGAAAAGACCGGGGAACGCCCTCTGTTTGCTAAGGAGTGTGTGAACCATGAACCTTCTTTTTGGAAACAAATTTAGTCCAATAATGAGGTTTTATTTTAAGACGAGATGATATGTAAATAGGCCACTGAAAGCATCGTTTTCGCAATTTGTATTTAAAAATTAACAACTTTTCATCGTCTTAAATTCTAAAAGGGCCTTGTGAATGTGGCTTTGATCTAAGTTGAGCGTAACTGAGCTGTTTGTATAATTAAAGACATTTAAGATTCCTGACTTGGCGAACATATTTACTTTTGAATCTTCATCTCCCATGTAGTTTAGTAGCAAAATCTTTAAAAAACACATAGCATCCGCCATGCCCACCAAGGCAGTCGTGGATGAATTATGGTAAATAATTTTAACGTGAGATTTAAAGACAAAATGGCATGCACAACTTATGGGCAAACATTTTCGCCTCCCCTAGTCACCCCAGCGATTTAGCCAACAGTCCATCACTCTTCAAATTGTATATATGCAGAGTACGCACCCATCAGCCTGCGAATTAGTCACGTCTTTCGGTTGATTCATGTCTCCGGTTGATTTGAATCCGCCTTAGAGAGCGCAGGGCCTGATACGCAAGTTAAATGCGACGCTCCGCTTCACCTTCGAGGTTCAAGTATCGGTAGTGGAGGCTTTAAAAAAATATAGCAAGCAAAATCAGCAGCCGGAAGGACAGTTTTATTTTCCCACGTCCTTTGCAAAATATCTATCTACGTTTAACCCCACCTGTCTGTAGGTTCGCGCACACACGCATACACCTGTGAGCCATTGAACTTCCCTCTCCACTCGCGTCCGTTTAGCTATCCAGTCGTACAAATCTTTGATTGGTGATGAGAAACGAACGCGCCTGACCAATCACGTCCACCCTCACAACACAATTCTTCCTAATTATGACCCCTAGGATAGGCAGAAACGCAACTACTTTGACATACCGGACGTGGAAATACCTGAAAGTTGGTCAGAGAGGCTCACATGCCTCTAATGGCGTTAATAAGGGCGAAGGTAGGAGAATGGGACGAGCAGGATGAGAAGACAAAAAGAAAAAGAAGAGGAGTCCTAACGACAACCCTATCGGGTTGAATTAATTTTTCGCAAGCGAAATTATAAGAAAGGCAGTAAGCAACGACGTATACTCAATGTTAAACAATTCAGTGGGTGTGCTACCTCATGAAATGTTAGCCGAATCTATGAAAGGCGTGTTCGCTTCGAAAATATTGCATAAAAGGTGTTTAAAAATTTATCATCCTGCAGCATAATTCTATAACAATTCAGTTACCTCGAAATACTGGCTTTCGAAAGAACTTCTTTTCGACTAGGTAAAAAGGCTATACTCTTTAAAAATGAACATTTAAGTAGTATGCATTCTTACCATTGGTTTCCGATGACCTTTATAATTCAATTATATTTCATGGAAAAAATGAGTAAAATATTCATTTTTTACTCATTTGGTAGAAAAAGACGTTTACTTCTGATTTTATACTCGAAAAATGGTATAACTCCGTTTTCAAAAAGGGTATTATGCTGGTATTTTTTAATACTCTGAAACGTCCGTCCATAAAACGTCGAGTCTCTGCATTTATTAATGTGGCTTTTAAAGTTAACAATATAGCTCAACTTCACTGCTAGATTTTACGAACCCTGAATGGTCTCCTTTTAACATCTTAGGGAAGTGTATAGTTTTCCGTACCCAAAAAATATTCGGCTTGTAGTTTGAAAGCCCTGAACGCATTTGTAACGGCAGGTCGGGTTCAAAATTACTCGGGAATTGGAAAAGTTTTTGAAAATCGAATTATACCCTTTGTGCATACAAAATAAGAAGAAGACATGATTTCCTATCAAATGAGTAAAAACGTGAATATTTTTATGCATGCCTTTCATGAAATGTAATCGAATTTTTGAGGGCATCGGAAATTCATGAGAAAAGTTCTTGTTACTTAAAAAGTCATTTTTTCAAAGCGTGGCTTTTCATGTAGCCGGAAAGAAGTTCGTTCAAAAGCCGACATCTCGAGATAACTCAATTATTATAGAGCTATGCTGCAAGATGATTAATTTTAAAACTCCACTTAAGTAATCTTTTCGAGACGAAAACGCATTTCAGACTTTTGCATAACATTTCACGAGCTAGCACATCCACTACACATAAGACTAATCTAAAAAATAAACTCGAAGGCACTGTTTTTCGTGCAAAACAAAGGATAATACACTATCTGCGATTGGTGATAACATATTTTCGAGCTATTATATGCAGACGTTTTAAACGAAACCGACCGCGTCTTTCAGTCAGCTTTCTGTAAATTATGAAGCTAAAGGGGTTGAAGTCAGTTTTCAAGAATAAGGGTTTCTTGGAGTGTGATGAATCCTAACGGTAGTCTGATCCAGTCCATGCTTTCATGAGTTCGACTTTAAACACCATTGTTGTCCGGACTCTTTCGTTTTTGCCTGACATCTTGGCAGTGTCTCGGAAGAGTTTTGTTACGACTTAAAACCAGCAATTCTTGTGTCGTGTGAAAATATGGTCGGCTTCTTTAGGGGGCCCAGTATGTTCCACGTATGCGAAATAGGAAACGATAGCGTGTCTGCTGTCGAAGCAAAAAAACAAATTATAATGTGTTGATATGAAGCATCAAACCGAAACCACGCATCTTTTTCATTAGGGAAGACAATGAACGGGACAATAAATCTCCTTTTGTACGAAGAATCCTCCTTCTATCCTGTTGGACTTACTTTTATAAGAATTGGTTCTTAAAGACAGAGGGCTATACTCGCCTGAAGTTCATGCATGAACCCATCACGAGATAAGTTAGCAAACACAGAGTACGTATTTTAGCGCTTACTTACTGCACAACCACATGGCAGCTGCTATTAGAAGCTAATCACTGGGAGTATGCCTGATTTAAAATTACGCTTTCGGTCGCATTGACGTCACTATTTGTTGAGATTTTATCACCGCGTTGACATATTGTGTGAAAATGTCTTTGCGAGTCTGCCATGCACTAGCACTATTAGACAGGGATCACAGACCTGTCAGGTTTGTATCAAAATCAAATAAACTTTTTGAATACATCACAGCATAGTGTGGGAAATCCTACTTTTCGGGTGGAATGTCAGTCATTTTGAGTTACATACAGTGTCCGTACGTTAGGAATGATTCCCGCCGAAATTTGGCTCGGCGACAAAAGGCAACAACGGCATTCAAATGCAACAGATTATTTGGGTCTATGAAAAAATACTGTTCTGCCTGTCGAAAGCATTGCGAACGACCTTTACAAAGGTGGCTTTCATCTTATTCATACACTGGACCATCGAAACGTGTGGGAGCCTTACTACTTTTTCGAAAAACGGAAAATGCGTCAACAGGTGTTTAAAATAGGAAAGCCACTTTTGAAGGGTATATATTTGTTTATTTTTGGCGCAATAATTGCACACGCTTCAGAGCATAAATGCAGTTTTATGCTTGCACGTCTAAATAGGTCGGCGACCGCTCATTTTCACGCCAAGTGACGTGCAGTTTCGTGGCAGAAAGCGTTCAGGCACACATGTTGGAGCCTACCTAGAAGAGACCGGTTTGTAGGCAAAAATTCAGGGTGCTTATAGCAGTTCTGCGGAGGATGATGCAACAGTCCCTGAAGTAACGTGTTTTCCACTGACGCGCTTTCAGAACCCGCACTACAAGTCCCTCAGTACTGCGCTTGTGCCGATATAATCAAAAATGGGAGTTTCAGGAAGCAGCTAGGATGAAGACTCCACCGCTGAAACAGTAAATTTATTCGTTCAAAGCTTTGGACCAAAAATAGATTTCACCATGAGGAACGCCAATCAACATCAACTGGTGAATTCAATCGTGAAGCGTAAATGCTAAACAGGTGAAAAGCTTGTTCCAGTTGTCTAATCTCCTTCTCCTCGGATGTGAGTTCTTCAAAACAGATCTAGAATATAGCGTGTTTTACTTTTATTTAACTGTCTTTAGTTCATGGGGTTTCTTCCGATCTGAAAGAGCAACATGACTTTGTAGACATACCATAAAAACCCAGTAGCAATTTTAGTGAGGATCACTTATACGTCCCCCCCCCCCGGTATGACATGGGAAAAGGACCGTCTTCCTCGCAATACTAGTGACCTTTATGCAGCATTCCCGTATCCTGACCCTACCCTCAGCCCTAAACCTAATGCCTTTGGAATATAACGTAAAGCCACCCGTATTAAAAACGATTTCTTTTCCTGCCTGGTGCCATATAAGCGATCCCTGCCATAAGTTCTATCCTTTTTAACTTGCCAACACACACAGGAGTATTTTCTGCTATTTGTTTTGATTAAGGTTTCGCGTACGAGTGGTGCAGAAAGCAAAAACCGCTTAGTAGGAGAAGACATTTCAGAATTGGTCAGTTAAATAAAGTGATGCACAGTGAGAACTGCTTCGTTAAAACCTACGGCCAGTTTTTCTTAAAACGCAAATCTGCTTAGATGTATAGCCCCAATTTTCTATTTTTGTTTTACCCTCTGCCGAATATGAAAAAAGTTCGAGAAGCTTCCTGGCTAAGACCATGAAAGCAAGTCACTTCCGCCCACACAAGTCAAAAATCCATTTAGACATCGCTTTATGAAATAGCCATCACATATGCCGGTTTTTTTATATTCCGTGAATGTTTTAACCGTGCATTTAATACTTGTGAATAGTTACGGAAAAACATGGTGAGTGTTTGGTGTTTTTAGAAAAGGTTGTCGGACCAGTTTATCAGGTTTAGGACTTAAAGTGATAATTTTCATTTTAGACTTAATATTGATGAAGGGTACCCGAAAGAGCAGTGGGTTTGAAGCCCATCGAAAACGACAACATCCACCATATGCCTCACGGAGGGGACGCAAAAACGGCGGCTTGCATGTGACCTAGTTCCTAGTGGGACAGGCTTGCAAAGCATCTACCTCACACCATGGTCTCTCACCCACCAGGGTATGATGGTGAGAAAATGAGTCAGATGTGGTTATGTAGCCCCACCTAGAGTAAACAAACCCCAGCCACCTGCAATACGGGATCGGTGGTAAAAGGGGTCTTTACAGGTGGGGCCGAGGAACGCAGAGGCGACGAGGTCAAGTAGTTGTGTGCAAAAGAAGAGCTATTGGGAATGCGCGCTTGTATTTTGGGTAGTTGAGAAGTAGTTAATCTAACACTAACCCCTAACTGTAACCCCTAGCCCTAACCCCAACCCCAACAGTATTGTGTCCACCAGGTGGGGCTGCCTAACTACATCTTACCAGATAATCTTAAGACTGACCTGGACCTGGGCACAGTGGTTGACAAAGATAAGCAGGCCGTCTGCGCGTGCAACACACGGCCTGGTTCCCGACAGTGTGGTCACACGGAGAGCAGCTCGAGTCTGGCGTGCGTGCGAGTGCTATAAAAGTTGCCTTAAATAGGAGTCACTTAGTCTGACTCTCAGGCCGCCGGCCAATCGTTCTACGCCCGCAAAGTACTGACCGTGAGGGACGAGTCATCTCGTCAGCTGACAGCCTTCCATGCCAGGATGTTTAGCACTTCGTGAATGATGAAAGTTCGACAGACTCATTATTGGTAGTAAGGAATGCGCTGAAGTGTCATGGGGCAGCAGGGGCTGTGCCATTTGCACGAACGGTTGCTCGATGAGTAGGAGCTGTTGCCAATAAATTGTGTGATCAGAAGACGAGATGGCGAGCATACGTAGCTTTCTATAAAGTCTCGTCGGGCCAGCACAATTGTATGGGAAGGGGGTAGAAGTAAAAACATGTCAACGATAAGATGTATCGATGAAAGTTCGCCTTAAAACACAGGCTGGGTATGAGAATGTGAGGTGGGGAGGGGGGGGGTGGTAATAGCAGTCAGTGCTAGGGACGGGGTGAGAGCGGAAGGGCGCGGGAGAGTTGTAGCGTTTGTCGACCTTCGAGCATTGTAGGCGCGGAGCCTGAACGTGATTCTTCTGTGCGCATAAGATTGGTTTTCGCAATCTGATGGCAGCCGCCCCTGCTTTTTCTAACAGGCGTTGCCCCAGTGGTTTACAATAGCTCGATGGGACATTGTAGATCCCATGAAACGCTTCATTTGGGTCTACATGATGTCCGGACTCGACAACATGCGCGAGAATGACGCTGCTTATGCTCCTAGTTTCGCCTTTTCCCAGCCACGCCGGGAGGTGCTCCCGTATTCTCCTGGATAAGCACCGACTAATGCGACCAATATAACCTGCTCCACAGGAGCAAGTGAAGGAATAGATGCACACTAAAGTAGTCTGGAGTGGCGACTTGTCCTTCCCTTCTCCTCGTAAAAAAGGCTTAGTAGAGAAGGATACTTGAACCTTTGTCGCTGGGAAGGTTCGCGAAACAGCCTGGTCAGGGCGTCTCGTTAGGAGTTCACTCGCAGCTTCGTCTCGAAAAGATAAATTAAGTAGAGTTGGAGAACTAACCATCAAGCAGCATAATTTTATAATAATTCAGTTACCTCAGGATGCCGGCTTTCGAATGAACTTCCTTCCGGCAGCATGCAAAAGCCACACTCTGTAAAAAATGACTACTTATGGGGCGTGCATTTATCTCATTGTTTTTAGATGCCCCTAAAAATTCAATTATATTTCATGCATTAAAATATTTGTTTTTTACTCATTTCGTAGAAAATTACGACCTACTCCAATTTTTTACTCGGAAGAAGGATACAATTCGGTTTTCAAAATTTTTTTCATTTCCCGAATAATTTTGAACCGGTCCTGCCATTGCAACTGTGTTCAGGGCTTTCAAACTACAAGCCGTATACTTTTCGCGTACGGCAAATAAACATTCCTCTTCGATATTAGGAGAAGACCGTGTAGGGTTCATAAAATCTAGCAGTGGATTTGAGTCATGTCGTAAACTTACAAGCAAAACTGGTAAATGCAGAGATACGATGTTTTAAGAACGAACATTCCATGACATTATAATATCTCATAATCGAAAACCTTTTTTAAAACTGAATTATACCCCTCCTTCGAGTATAAAATTGGAAGAAGACGTCATTTTCTACCGCGTGAGTAAAAGAATAGATAGGTTATTCATGTTTTCCACGAAATATAATGGAATGATAAAGGTGACTGAAAACAAGTGATAAGAATGCATGCTACGTAACTCGTCATTTCTTAAAGAGTGTGGCTTTTGCATGCGGCCGGAAATATGTTCTTTAAAAAGCTGGCATCCCGAGGTAACTGAATTATTATAGAATTTTGCTGCATGATAATTAATTTTAAAACCCGACTTAAGTAATCTTTTTGAAACAACAACGCATTTTAGAATTTTGGCCAACGTTTCGTCAGTTCGTACACCTACTGTATGTGCATCGTGCGGTGTGCTCACTGATCGCTTTGCCCCGAAATGTCTTGAAAGTGTCTGCCGTAAGGTACTACATATGAATGTGTAATAACGGGTTGTTTGTCTTGAAGGGAGTGAAATAATAATAATAAGGCAGGAAATTATAAGAGGGCGGCGTGACTGAATTGTTCCTCTTTGACTTGCCGGCAAGGACGCTGAGGCGAGCTCATTCGTCGATATCTTACAGTCGGAAACACAATACCGAATTACCCCCAAACCAGCCCTCAAATCATATTAACATGTGCCCCTTTTATTCTGTTTTATATCCATCGCTACCTTTTTCGCTCTCTTTTCTCCTCTCCTCCAACCGCGGAATATATTTGCTCATTAATCAGTGACTTCTGCTGCAAACTCTGTCTGTGCGGACCCCTTTGTTGGAACCGTGAGTGTTATTCCGGAGGATCCGTATGCTGTGTCAGACGAAGGACCCTTTTTAGGAGCAATCCCAGGTCCAGCTACGACACTAGCTACGCAGCCCTCCGGATCAACCAAAGGTGAGTGTGCCGCGGCTACAACAAATAAATTACGTCAGGCTATGTTCGTCGAAACCAAGACGTTTGCTCTACTAAGGATGAAACCGATAATGAACCGATCTTTCGGACAAAGGACTGTCTGACTGGTAGAGTCCTTCTCACGGAAGGTATTGGACTATGTGCTTCTCCGCAATAATCCCACATCTCTAATCACGTGGCTGGCAAAGTCGGTCGTATGCATGCCTGTGCAGATAGACTTCAAACACTGGACGTGTCTCTCTGTTACCACGCCCTCCGTTCGCGCGGTCAGGAGGCGCGGCCCAATTCCCAGCCAAGGACGCACGCCGTCGGGATGCCGTGATAGGACGTGGACCCGGCCGTGAACACGAGCCCCCCCCCCCCTTCTAACCTTACCACCCTTCCCCCCGCCCCCTATTTGATTGAGTATTAGAACTGTTCATGTGATGGTGCGTTCCCACAGTCTCTGATGGCGGCCTCCGGTACGAGACAGAAAGCTTAGGCTTACAGACGCACTGTCCTAATGATTGCGCGTCCATCTTTTCGGCAACGAAAACGTGGGATTCGCATATTCGCTTCCAAAATTTTCGCCACCTGATTATGATTAAAGAAATTTTTTGGTTCTTAGACCACAAAGAGCGCTTTCAGTTATTTATGTAGGGTAAACTCCGATTTTCATAGAGGTTTTATTGGGTGAAATTAGTTCCACACTTTTTCTGTCTGACTGTCTTAGTTTTGCCATAATGCGTTGCGCAATAGCTGTGGGAGGATTAATCTGTCGGAGCAATTAAGAAATAAAGTTCCCCTAGCACATACGTCGAGACGTCAGTTCTTGTCTGGAAGTTAAAAACATAGACGTAAAGGGACTGAATTTGATGTTAGGCCATAAAGCCCTTGCGGAGGGGGGGGGTGTAGTCTACGTACAGGGTCTAGTTTGGACTCACTATGAGCGTGACGTAAATAGCAGTGTTCTCACGAACTAACTAGTTAAATCCCACGAGTCTCTAGCTTTAAAAGCAGCAAGTAAAACTGAACAGTGAATAATATAGAGATTTTGAACGTTAAGAAACTCGCAATAGAACACGACAACGGAGCACGCTACCCAGGCGGGTTGTACGGGTGTGCCGTTTTCCGTCACATTCAAACAAGCAATCCGGTCAAAGAAAATGGGACTAAATTGCCAAAGGTAAATTAGTCCGGTACCTCACTACAAGCGAACTAAACCTACTGCAGCGTATGGACTCCATCAGTTCTGGTATAATAAGCTGACTGCTCAAGCAATATTTCCAAAGAAATCAATCTAGATTCCACCAGATGACTACCAGAACTACTTAATTAAATGCTGTTTCTGGAAGATTTAAATTATTTATTTAACCCAGTTGTGAAAAACTTGGTGGCCGAAGTGGGACTGAACTCGCAGTCCCCAATAGGGCCTTTTAGCTCGCGTGATTGGAGCACTGGCTGTACAAAGGCCATGCTTTTGCTGTCTTGGTTCCCTGTCCCACCGAGGTGGTCGGGTTTTTCCAGTTGGGTCAAGTGGATTCACTCATCTATCTTAGCTGCAGATCACAATCGGAAATTAAGTTTCGTCGATACAAACGAAGATGCGAGTTCCAGGAACTAGTTGATAAGAAGTAGGAGCGATCACTGGAACAAGAGCTTTATTCGCCTGACGTTTCGGATTCTCGCTCGAACTCACCATCAGAGACAATGACAGATACGGGTGATTCGTGCACAGGAAGTTGTAGTATTTATGGGGTGCAGTCGCAGTGTTACTGCATACCTATGACAATTAACCACTCTCCGCTTTATCTGGGATTGTTGCCTGCTGGTGCGTTGAATGCTTGATGGGATGTTGTTAATGGCTGCCGGTAGTGACAATCTGCCTATATCATGCGTCACTGTGCGACTGCTGGTTGGACTCGACAGAGAGCCCAAGGCACAACGGTACGAGTGCGTTCCGCAAAAACCATCGGTGAGCGCCCCTCTACCATTGCACATCCCCGATCGCAACCGACAGGACAACGATCCCGTGTCTTACTGGATAGAGGCTTTGGACTTTCAACTAAAAGGTCGCGGGATCGAGCCCCAGGTGTTCCACACTTCGGGGTTGGGTGCGACTGGTTGACGACGACTGATAAGCCAGAAATGGTCATTCCAGTCTCCCTTCTCTTTATCGGTAATAACATTCTGAAATCTCATCACCCGTGTTGGATGCTGGTGTGATGAGTGGTCGGCCATGGGGGGTCCCGTGAAGCATGGCTCAAGCAACTCGTGGCTCCGGTGATTGTCGCCTATTGCGAGAATTTCGCCTTATCGAACTTGAATGTGTGGCTGGGTCTCGCCGGATGGGCCGCGACCTGGGATTTGGCGTCACTTTCTCCCCACTGATGTCGAGTGCTCTGCGATTCGTGTCCGGAGCAGTCTTTCAGTTTCTCTGACGTAGCTGCTCTGCCCGCAACTGCATCAGATCCGGTAAACGATTCCAGATGTTTCTTGCTGTGGCAGTGGGTTTTTTGGTCTCATCACCTGACACCTTATGGTGGCCTCCGGTCTGTGTGCAACTCCAACCCCAAGTGGTGCGAGAAGGCGACTAACGTCCGGCCATCAAGCAATTAGCGCACTAGCGGGCGACAATCCTTGATAAAGGGGAGAGCGGTTAATTATCATAGGTATGCAGTAGCACAGCGACTGTGCCCTATAAGTACTGCAACTTCCTATGCACGAATCACCCGTATCTGTCATTGTCTCTGATGGTGGGTTTGAGCGAGAATCAGAAACACCAGGCGAATAAAGCTCTTGTTCCAGCGATCGCTTCTACTTCTTATTTAGTTTTGCGTTTAGGCTGCAGGTCCAGGTCCCACCCGGGTTGTGGTGCAGTTTCAAGCGACCAGTTGTCTGAAAATGCAGTCGGGAATGTTAAGGAACAGCGTATTGGTCGTCCATAACCTCTTAGCTCTCATTAGCCGGTGATAGGCTGACCTTCTAGGCTGGTGCACCCAAGATTTGCCTCTGAGCTAAGTGAGTCAGCGAGCGTTCGGAGTCCAATATCGTGTCCGTCTGACCTTCTGGGCTCCTCCAGTGTCGTTTGAGCTTTGGAAATATTTAAAGTCACATGACAGTGGCGTTTGCTAGTCTGTCTGTAGAGAAACGGAGTGAGACTTGAATATTCCAATGTGCTTGCTGTTGGTCGTAACACTTTTCCTTCCGATACTTCCTTTGCATCTTATCTGGTAGTCTAATGTCCGAACTCAGGCAACATTACAAGGCTGTTTTGCTAGTAGTAAGCATCCACAAGCTCTCCTCATTGAAATCGCTCTTTCTGGCTTAGCTCCTTATGCATGTAAAATGCAAAAGCCTTCCGATCTAAACTGCGTTCTCATTGAGTGTCATTTTTATGAAGGTTTTTGGCACAATCCTGGTTATACTCTTTGAATGAGACGTTGCGTAGATATCTTGGCCATATTCTAATAAGTTTACCGGTACTTCTACGAGATTATACATGTAGGCCGTGCTTTTTCAGTCCGAAATGCTCATAATGGTTAAGGGCGAACTCCATGGTTAAGTGGAACCTTTGAGCAAATGACATATGCAAAGTTTTCAACACCGGAAGCAAAGACGAACAAAATGTTCAAGACTGCCAAAATCGACGCTTTTAACTGTTTAACACATAGCTAGCCATAACGAAGAGTATCCTCAGAGGCAACATGAAGTTGAAAACCGATTTTGTATTCAATCTGCCACATCCTATTGACTGATCGTTTTTATGTGACCTCTGGCAAGATCTCTAGACGGTAAATTCAAAACAAAATGAGACGAACTGACTCCATGTTGCAAACATGACAGGTCGTTGAACGTCACTTGATTCGATGTTAGAGTTCATGCTTTATTTCTACTTGAAATGAGCGATCAGACAAAAAAAAATCAGTAATATGTTACCACAATGGGGACGTCCATGTCAAAAGGATGGTGTCACCTCTGTTTTTGGCCAGCACTTTGGGCTATTGCGTGATGAAATCAGGTTTACGAGCCAAACTAACTTCATTAGGAACATTTTCATCGTTCCCGCTTAGCATGTGACGTCATCTGAATCCGCATAGAAACGTCTCTTCCGCATTTACTCTTTGTAAAGTATTTATGTTATTTTACAGTTTGTATGGATATATGACAGTATCACGAGATGTCGGCTTTAAAACACTGTTACCGTAATTTTTCTGTAAATATGATAAAAACTAGACTGAACAAGAGGATAAGCATGATGTAACCCCACCGTAAAGCCTGCAATCTTCAGATCCATTCAGGACATGTTTATCATACTCCCCCTGCGTGTCGTATTCCCCTGTTCCCCCCAAACGGGCCACGTGTTAGCTGCGTTGGACCAACACTGGGGAGTTATTAGAATTGCACATCATAACAAATGCCAACATTTCGAGGCTGCGATGGAAGACCCGGTTGCCGGCGGACGTCGCGCACACTGGGACCCCTGCCGCCCTCCAAACTGTTGTTGTTGGTCAAAAAACTGGTCATTTGCCGTGTGGAGCAGGAGATGTGGAATAGAGCACCAAGGTGCGGGCTCGACCGTACCATCCCCCTGCGCCCTCCCTCGCCTCCAGTGTTCTTGACTATGTCTTGACACTGGGTCCGGGTGGGAGAAGGATGAGAGGATGCAGTAGATGCGTCGCAAGTCGCTGTGCCTGCTTCACCTTGTTGTGGAGCACACGGTGGACATCGTCGACAACGAAGGTCGAACTATGGTGCGACCTCTTAGGGATAATGAAAAATGAAGCTTTTCTCCTGCTCACGGAGTTCCCGTCAATGTGAATGCTGTATTTCGACGACTGACTTTAGTTTCGATTGGGGGTTGAAGGTGAATATACAAAGTAAGTTACCCTACTAACCACTAGACTTTACGCAGGGTGAACATGTGAAATATCAACGCCCTCGCACTTGCCGTACAGCAGTCATTGGGTTGAATACGTTGAATACTCGCAGCCACTTGCAAGTACCAAACCTGCTTCGTTTTGCTTCTAATGTGGGCGTGCTTGCCCGCAGTCAACAGCCAGATGAGAATGACACCGCATGAAGCAGCATTAATCAGTCAGAAATCACATATCGGCGTCCAGGCATGTGTATTGCGAATCTCTTCCTGATCGTGGGATCAGCTGTGGTAGCACCAGGTCCATCCTGTCTGATTCTGCGTGCTCAGAGCACAAGAGACAGAATTCAACATGACAGACTGTCTAAAAAGCTCCACACTTACAGCATTCCCAGCTTCCAATAGCAAGAAACGGCGAGGTTTGGTTCTGCAGCCCCACTTGACTAATGCCACATGGCTACCTAACTAAAATAATTTTATCAGGTGCGATTGCGCTGGCTTTACATACATCACGTGTTTGCGTCTCCCTTACTCTTTTAATGCAGCGATTGGATGTGCTCCGGTGTGGGGAGTGCTTACACGACACCCTCGGCCACATCAGGTATCAGTTCACACGCGCGCCTCCCTGCGCATGCTTCAAGCCCTGCTTTCGCCCTCTTAATTACCTCAATCCAGTGAGTGGCTAAGAAGGCTCACTTATGTCATTATCCGGATGATATGGAACGCTGTTGGTTCCACTGTGGTGGCCATACGCCGCGGATTAAAATACGGTTTCCTTTTTGGCCTTCCAGATGTGATTGCGGCCCCCTTATCCTCTTAATCCGGTGTGTGGCTGTGTCGCGGGGAGTGTGTAAACACCACCTTCGGTTTGCACGCGCTTCCCTGCGCCTGCTTCGAGCTCTGCTTGCACTCCTAATCCAGCAAGCGGCTAAGTAAGGTATGCCGACTGAAACTGTTTGAGTAGGCTAACCATACGGCATCAAGCAAGTGGGGCTGCAGCACCAAACTTCGCCGCCAATTTTAAGTGCGTGAGGATTAAAACACCGAAGACTGCCTCAGGATAATTGCATTAGTAAGAATCGCACAGTCGCCTCTAAGAATAAGGTCATTAGCTGCCTGACAAAATAAATATACACACCTGGTCGCCTGCGACGCCATTACCACGAAGAGTCCTCATTTAACCGACACTCCTGGAGGGATCTGAGTCAAGACTGTCGCTTTTAATACCATCCGAACAACATCAGCCACTCTCGGCTTTCATGGCTGTCATTCAGGGTTGCTGATTGAGTCAGCAGGCGTCGTTAGGCCCGGCGACCGGAAAAAGCATCATCGAACCTACGGTTGCGTGTCAGGCTGATCAGATGGGGTGCGAATTTCAGCAGCAGCATCTCGCCCTCCACCTCCTCCTCCTCCTCCTCCTCCTCATCATCATCATCATCATCAGCAGCAGCAGCAGCAGCAGCAGGCAGTGCGACACCCTTGAGTCCTAGCAACCATCACCTCCCACCCGCCCCCTTCCCAGCCAATTCCTGTAAACACCACCTTCGGTTCGCACGCGCTTCCTTGCGCGTGCTTCAGGCCTCCTTGCGCCCTCTTTTTATCCCAATCCAGCGAGTGGCCAAGAAGGCCTGCTAATGTCATTGTTTGGATGGTATGGAACTCTGTGGTGGCCATGCGCTGCGAAATAGCACGCAGTTCCCTTTGCGGCCTTCCAGTTGTGATTGCGGCCTCCTTACCCTTTTAATCCAGCGAGTGGCTGTGCTGCGAGGAATGTAAACACGCCACCTTTGATTCGCACGCGCTTCTCTGCGCTTGTTTCGAGCTCTGCTTGCGCTTTCTTTCCCTCCTCCCAATCCAGCGAGTGGCTAAACTCGGCATGTTAACTAAAAAAGATCTTAGTTCGCCAACCATATGATGTCAGTCATATGGGGCTGCAGGACCGAACCTCGTCCAAGAAACGTTTCGAGGCGCACTTTTGTCACGACAGTAAGGACGCCGTTGAACGACGGTTAAGAGCAAATATCTTATTCTTCCCTCCCCCCCAGCATCCACCAATGGGTACTCTTGCTTTGACGCAAGAAACCGTGTGTCTGTCCACAGGAAAGTACATTTTTTGCTTATTCTTGCTAATTAACGACGTCATGAACTGACTATTCTCCCACGTCCATGAAGAAAATGCGATTCTCACAGATAGCGTCCAATATGCAAGTCCTGGGTCTCCCGCTGCGAAGAAGAGGCGCACGCAATCCTGTGGCAGTGATCACATGCTCGCCTTTTTAAAATAAGGGTTCTCGCAGTTACGATTTATTCCAACAATAACGCAGTCTGTGGTCTCCCCGTGCGTGTGGGGAGCATTAATATTTGGATACCTTTTTCGCTGAAGATCCTGTCTCCTCCAAAAATTAAATGTGCTTCACCTCCACTGCCATTATACTTGGCGACTAGAAGAGAATAATTCACTTTGACCCCAAACGGTGAAAAACTTGGTGCCTCGCTGACGTTCGAACCCACGACAGCACGGGAAGGCTTTAATACAGCCAACGCTCTAATCATCTGAGTTGCGAGGCCACACCGGACGAGGCGAGTTTAATCACATCTGGGTCAAGTGGATCTTTGAATTATTTGAAATCTGCCACAACGCCTCTGAATTACGTGAGCGTGATAGTCATCTGGCGGATTCTAGATGTATTACTTAGGAAATCCGCTTGAGCAGTCAGCTTACTGTATCAGATTTGGTGGATTCCAGTCGCTGCAGTAGGTTGGACGGGCTCTCTTGACCCGAATGGGATTAAACTCGCGTCGTCCGGTGGGACCTTGTAGCTCAGATGGTTAGACCGTTGGCTGTACTAAAGCCTTCCTTTGCTGCCTTGGGTTCGAATCCCACCGGTCCTTTTTACATGAATCAGGGGGTGGTCTGACACGTCTGAGCGCGCGTTGGCGCCGTGTCAACGATCTGCGCCCGATCCCACCTGCGGTATTCTTGACTCTATCTTGACCTGAGGCCCAGGTGAGTGGGGAGGAGATAGTGTGGCAGATGCAGCGCAAGTCTAATAAACAAAATCCTTTGCTGACTACTAGTCCTGCACTCACCCTTTTGGGTCGTTCACGGTGGACATTATCGGAGTCGACGTTCGAACGGTCAAGTAGTCGCCTCTGCAGATTTCAGCTATCTTATGAAAAACACATCATAGTGCTGTGTGGTTTCCTGCTCCATCGATGCACCACAGGAAGTAATTTCAAAGTTTACTAACCTTCGGTCTGTTGAATGCTCGGAGTTCTTCCGTTAACACAAACTTAAACGCCTGCGCGTTGTTCTCTCCGACGGCCTTTAATCTCCAAAACCCTCCTCGGGTTGCCTGTCCGTCAAACCACTGTCGGAACCTCTCCGTCAACAATTTCGCCCTTCCGGATGGTCTAAAATAACCTCACTAAAACTGTTTGCGTCTCTGTTTCTCTAAGCGTTTTAATGATTGGACTACCGTGAGGGGACGGGCCTTCTCGACCTTCTGGCTTTTCTCTCTCAGTCCAGTCCTCTTCCGACGTCAGTATAGCTTGAAGCATGATCGAGCGATCAGTACATCGGACGCAGAGGGTCCGCATCTATGCAGTAAAGAGGAAACTGCACCTTCAAACACGAGATAACCCTGTCATTCCCTCGCCCCCCCCCCCTCCCCCATGGATGGCTATCAATATCCAAGGGAGGTGAGGAGTTAAAGCAAACCATGTTCTGACAGGGATATGCATATTACACTCGAAATACTCCAATGCGCAGTTACGCAACTCAGTCTGCCGGAATTTGGCTCGGGCGCAGTAACTGACAAAGTTAAACAGCCCACTTGACAGTTCGACCGCCGTGCCCAACGATGTCCACCTTGTGCTGCACGGCAAGGCAGAGCAGGCACGGTGACTTGCTCACGACTTAGTTTATGTTGAGCGACGACTTGCACTGCATCTACCGCTCTCTTTCTCCTTCCACACCTGGGCCCAGTGTCAAGACAGAGTCCTTATATACGTGGAAGATGCCGCAAGAGCTTTGGACTGCGAAGTAGCAATGTTTGCCGATGACATGAAGATATGGAGTGTAATTCGGGGTCCTGCCGATGAAGACAGACTGCAGATAAACCTGAATCGGTTGGAGGAGTGGTCAAACCGTTGGCTCCTGCGGTTCAACGTTGCCAAATGTAGCATACTTCGCCTAGGCAACACAGCCAGATCTGCCAACACAAGAGACTACTTTCTGGGCGGTGCAGCCCTACAAGAGGTCGAAGCCCAAAAGGACCTCGGTGTTCTGACGACGAGTTCTCTAAAGCCATCCGCCCATTGTTCGAGGGTCGCGAAAAACGCAATGTCTGTATTGTACGCCATCAATCGTGCGTTTGTGGACTTTGACGAAGATGTTTTCTCAAAGACATTCGGAACATTCATTCGGCCGCATTTAGAGTACGGCATCCAAGTTTGGAGGCCGTGGGCTGTTGAGGATCAAAACTGCCTCGAAAGAGTCCAGAGGAGAGCCACGAAGATGGTTAGGGGTCAAAGCTCCTTTCCTTATGCAACCCCCCTAGTAAATCTGAACCTCTTTCCTTTGAGTTACAGGCAACTTCGTGGGGATCTCTTGCAAACCTTCCGCATTGTAAAGGGGTTGGATTGCAGCCTGGTCTTCGAAGACTTTTTTGAATTTGCTACCACTAGCAACCTACGAGGTCACCCGTTCAAACTGCGCACTCAGCAGGCAAGGCTGGATGTGCGGAAGTTCTCCTTCTCTGTTCTAGTGGAATGCCTTTTCCGCAGATGGTGTGATGTCACCATCTATACAAAGTTTTAAAAAGAATTTGGACATATTTATGTTCCGAAATGACGAAGAGCGATGAGAAGTAGAGCTCACCCCCTGTAACTCGTTCTCATTTTGTCCTATCACTATGGGCGTGTTTGAACTATTTCAGCCCAGAACATTTATCTGTATACCACACATTTTTTGCGTTGCAAATAGGGTACTCAAAGGCTTACGCCTATTTCCCTCAATAGACTGAACTGAACTAAACTGAACACCGGAGGCGTAGGAGGGCGCAGTTGGATGGCACGGCCGGCCCCGCACCTTGGTGTTCCACTCCACACTCCCTGGTCTACAACAAAAACTTGACCAGGATTACAATCAACGACAACATCACGACGGGTCAGAAGGAAGAGGATGGCTGGACAGCCATGCTCACGACCTTCATACCCAGCGGCTGCGTAAGCGCGTCTACCGGCAGGGAATCAGGTGTCAGAGAACTGTCAACGCATAGCAGGCTGCGAAGGCCAGGGTTCGCTGATCCTGGCATAGCAGACGCTTACAGACCTTCAAGCCCAGAAGTTTGACACGTGGTTCCGAATTCGCCTGGGTCATCAGCCTTTAAGGCCGAGTAACCAAACAGTTGTCGACTGAGAGACGCTACCCATAAAGCACACACACACACACTTCTCACATGCATGAGAGTGTTACAGCCTACCCACACGGGGTACACATGACCCGGTTCGCACACAGATAATCAGGCCTTCACAAAAAGGGGTCTGTTCGCATCCCATCTAAGTGGGAATATCATGAGGGCCATACTCAGAACGAGTCACCGGGCCTGACGCTCGACTCTGAGAAAACCGAGTTTCCGAGTCGGTCGGCAGCCCTCCTAATTACGAAGTATAACAACTCCTAGTAAATCAAAACGTGCTAGTTTCTTCATAGTGAGTAAAGCGCTGGCCTGCCGTGGGAATGGATTCCGCGTTGTCGACTTCACTCTATATTTCCTCTCGTTCATGCAACAGTCCATTGTCCTAGTCGGTCAGCCATCTGGCGATGGGATTAGAAGCAGTGGCTGGCATATCATGAAGTCTACGCCTAGGCGTGCCATCACACTGCCCATGTGCGGCAGTGGTTCGCATGAACTCCGCACAGCCGGATTAACGCGCCCCGTGATCCAGTCTGGGCTCATTTTGGTCCAGCGCATCCATACACAAACCATCCTTTGCACCCCAAGTCGCATCCGGTCAAGTTGGACGTTGCGGAGCGTAGGAAATCTCACGCACACACACGAGATGACTCAGTCATTCCTTCTCCCCACTCATGGATGGTTATCAATATCCGAAGTACGTGATGATTTGAGGTAAACTGAGCACCGAGGTAGATATGCACATTACACACCAAATACTTAAGTGCGCAGTTACACAACTCAACTTGCCGGGACACGCATCTGCTTACCGACGCGGTGGTTATCTCAGTTTCTACCCTTTAACGTAAAAAATGCACCTATCTTTCCACAGTGAGGACTGATGGCAAAGCCTTCCCAGAGGAAGGACATGACATCCGTGCACGATAGATGTGTTATCTCATCAAATGTTGACAGAAATCCTGAAATGAGTCCTTGTTTGGGCAATATCATCTAAGTAGAGACGTAATTTCAACTGTTCAACAACATTCTTACAAGACAGTTCAATCACGTCAGGATGCCGCTTTTGAACAATTTCCTTTCTGGTCACTTGTAGAAACGAAACTTCGCAAAAAACAACTGTTTAAATAGTACAGATTTTCCCATTAATCTCCAGTACTCGCAAAAATATTCTTCTTGTGCCCAGTTGGTAGAAAATTACGTCTTCATGAAATTTTGTACTTGAAAAAGAGCGATTTAGCTCCTAAAAATTTAAAATCATTAAATTTTTAAAGACCGTGAAATGTCTACCCATATAGCATCCTATTCGCCCATTCATAAGTACTGCTTGTAAAGTTTACAACATGGTCCACATCCGCTGTATGGGTCCTTCTTACTAGCAGAATTAAATGTAAGATATTCCTTACAGGGAAGATATACGGCCTGTAGTTTTGAAACGCTAAATGCAACGGCAGGTGAAGTTCAAAATTATTCGGGAATTGAGAAGTCTTCTGAAAACCAAAATATAGGCTTTTTAGGCACAAAAAAATGGAAATGACTTAATTTGCTATCGAATAAACGCGAGAAAGGATAGAAGAGGAGACACAACAGATTCTAAGGGATAGATTGATGTAGAACTGTTTCAGGCTTGTTTGTCTTCGTTCAACCGACCAAACCCTGACCACCAGCTAAGACCGGAAACGAAAACACCAGCGCACAGACACACCTGACGCAAATGATCCACCACCAGTGTCTACCAGATGGGTCATAAGCACTTCGCCGGGCCGAAATTCATCAGTGCCTCACCACCTGTCATTCTCTGTCGTTGCAGCTCAGGTATTTATTCACTCTGGGGTGGGCGCCCACCGATCCATTGGCTTCACGACGCAAACAAGCCTCGTATGGGTGATAGGGGTCACGAGCAGGCAACCCCCTACCAGGCCGTAGTCGGCTAAGCTATGATAGCAGAGGAGAGGTGACAGAGTAAATAAATACCCGATTTACAGCGACAGAGACTGGCAGGTGGCGAGGCACTGATGAACTTCGGTTTGATGAAGGGCTTATGACCCATCTGATAGGCCCCAATGGTGGATCACCTGCGCCAGGTGTGTCTGTGCGCAGGTGTTTGTGTTTCCGGTCGTAGCTGGTGGTTAGGGTTATGATTGGCTGAATGAAGACAAAGAAATCTTAAACAGTTCTGCATAAATTTACCCCCCCCCCCAGACTCTGTCGTCTCCCCTCTGCTGTCATGGCTTCGCCGACTACGGCCAGATAGGTGGTCGCCTGTTCGTGACCCATATCACAAATACGGACCTTGTTTGCTCAGTGAAGCCAATGGATCGGTGTGAGTCTATTCCTTAGTCAACAAGAAAGAATAGTTTTGCGCCTCTTTTCTATGAAACATATTCTATTGTATAAAGGCATCGAAAAGCAAAGAGTGTAGTTTTTGCATGCGGTCGAAACGAGGCTCATTCAAAAGCCCACATCCTGACGTGGTCGAAATATCTTGCGATTATGTTTCTAGACAGTTAGTCTTGCGGCGCTAATTAGATAATCTTATCTGATTAAACATACATTTCAGAATTTCGGTCAATATTTCCTGAGATGGTACATCTCCTGCAAGTTCTCCGGACTCGTCACCGAAGGATCAAATCGGTTCTATTTGGGGTTACGCTGGGGACATCAAGCCCGTGTCAGCCCACAGAAGCGCTGTTTATTTGGAGGAGTGATGCAATTTACTCGACATAATCCACAAAACATGGCGCGTGCTGTATAAGGTCTGAGATTTCCGGGCAGAAAATAGTCCTATTCTGCGTCTCTAGGCGATTTTTGACATTAAATACCTAGACCAAACTTCCTACAGAAAAGCCCAACCATGAGCATTAGCAGATCTACTGTCCAAAGTACCTTCGACGGCATGAAAATATTCGCAAAGCTCACCCACTTTTGAGGCACTGCATTTGAGGAGAGACCTCTGTAAATCAGCTTATGCAGCAATTTACTGTTTGATAGTGCCTGCTGGCAAGTCCCGTGACGTTAATGCTTCATGGCTTTTTCCAGGTAATCCAGATATATTTTCACCCTGAACCGTGTGCACACAGCTCGGTTGGCTAGGCGCCTATTATTCAACTGCGAGCCTGTAATGTATCTTTGCAAGACACTGCCATTACAGTAGATGTGCTAACTCATGAAATGTCAACCAAAATTCCGAAATGCGTTTTCGTTTTAAAAAGATTAATTGCCTAGGGTTGTAAAACTAATCAGTCTGCAGTGTAATTCTATAATATTTCAGTTACCTCCGGATGCCGGCTTTCCAACAAACTTCCTTCCGGCTGCATGCAAAAACTGCGCTCTGCAAAAACTACAGCTTAAGTGTCATACATTTTTCTCGCGGATTTTCGATGCCCTTAAAAGTTTAGTTATATTTCATGGACAACATGCATAAAAATATTCATTCTTCCGCTCATTCGGTAGAAGATTTCGTCTTCGTCCAATATAATACTCGAAGAAAGGGTATTATTCGGTTTTTAAAACTTTTCGAATTCCCGAATAATTTTGAACCCGCTCTACCTTAACACTTGCATTTAGGGTTTCAAAACTGCAAGCAATGTATTTTCCGGGTACGCAAATCCGCACATTTCTCTACGGTATTGAGAGGAGACCATATGAGGTTCATAAAATTTAGCATTGAATGTGATCCATATTATGCAATTTACAAGCCACATTGGTAAATGCAGAGACATGATGTTTTATGAGCGGCCATTTCACGGTATTAAAAAGTCTCACAATTATAAATTTTTTAAAATCGAATTGTGTCCCTACCTCGAGTATGAAATTGAAAGAAGGCGTACTTTTCTACCGAATGAGCGAAAGAATGAATATTTTTATGCATGTATTCCATGAACTATAACTGGACGTTTAAGGGCATCGAAAATCAATGAGAAAGATGCATGCTACTTAAGTCGTCGTTTCTTACAGAGTTCCGTTTTTGCATGCAGTCGGAAGGAAATTCATTCGAACGCCGGCATCTTGAGGTAACTGAATTATTAAAGAATTATACTGCAGACTGATTAGTTTTACAATCCTACTTAATTAGTCTTTTCGAATCGAAAACGAATTTCGGAATTTCGCTATTTAGCCCATCTTGGCTAGGCCTCCAACTAGTGGACCATCTCTGTGATTGTGAAGTGTTCGGTCTCAGCCCAAGTGAGCTGGGCTATGAGGTAGTGCATACCGTCTGTTTCTGTCTTCCCACATTTGACATGAATTAGCGGCTGACCAAATAAATCAGTGGCTTGATTAGATGAAGGTCGCCGCACACCATAAGCCACGGGACGTAGTCACATACTCGTTTGTGGACTCCTTACTCCACGTTTGTCTGTGAGGCGCAAAATGGCCATCTCACGGGCAGTCTTGCAACAACCGTACCAAACAATGCAGACTGCTGAAGAGTTGCAGTGTTGCAAGCACATGCGATAGTTAAAGTTCAGGAGTCTTCTCAAGTTTTCATTCAAACGTCCTATCACAACACTCTAGTCCATGTACGCTCTACTCTACGTCTTTCGAAGCATTTTGGGATTTGCACTTGCTGAAATTTAAGTTAATGGGGTACACGCTTGTAACTTCTGCGCAAACCTGTTCGTCACCTATTTCCAATTGTCTTCCCATCATATATCGCCCTCTTTAGAGTAAATGGATACCCAAGCCGTTTTACTGAGAAGAGCAGGAACTGACTGGACAGACGACGGTCCGAGGAGCAATTGTGTAATAATTTTCCATACTTGAAGAAGGGGACATGATCACTGGAAGAAGAGCTTCATTAGCCTGACGTTTCGGATTCCTGCCCGAACCCATCATCAGAGACAAAATAAGATACGAGTGGTTCATGCACAAGGGGCTGCAGTATTTATAGAATGCAGTCGCCATGCTACCGCAACCCCCCTCCCCTTCATCAGGGATCGTTGCACTTGGTGTGCTGACTGTTTGATGGCCGATATTCGCGTCGTTAATTGCTGCACTTTTATCACCTACGTTGGATGTTGGTGTGATGATTGCTCGACCATCTGATCCACCGACCATGGTGTTCGGAAAACTGTTCACCTGTGCGCTCACCGCGTGGCTGATTACTCCGCCTGTGCGAGGTCTCAGCACGAAGTATGGAAGGGGACGGTCGTTGCACTTGTTAATAGACTGGGAGCCAGTCAACTATGACTCAAGTAGCTCCCGGCTCACGCGGTTGTCACCCCTTGCGAGAATTTCGGCCTCGTCGAATTTGAATGTGTGCCGAATGTCGTCAAGTGAGCCGCAACTTGAGGGCTAGCATCATTTCTCCGCACCGCTGCAGCGTGTTCGGCCATTCGCGTTCGTAGCTGTCTTCCGGTTTCTCCGCCGTAGTTGCTTTGTCCGCAACTGAACCAGATCCGCTAAACGACTCCATACGTTTCTTGCCGTAGCAGTGGCGTCAGATAATGAAACCGAAAGACCCGTTGCCACGTGTGTTTTCTGGTGTATGAACTCCAATTTCGCCTCGGAAATGAAACAAGGAAAGGTCAAAGGAGCAGTAACGCACAGTCTGGAGGAGTATCCAACGGGTATCTCGACTGTTACAACCCGCCGGAGTAGGCACAGCCCACTGACCCCAAAACAACAATCCATCCCCGTCGGATGCAACCCAGGGACATGCCGCCACTCACCGAAACCTCGACAATTGTCTACGAAGTCAGTTGCGATGATGTAGGTCGCAACTACGTTGGGGAAACCCGGCGAAAAATGAAGACCCGCCTACACTAGCGCAAATTAGCAACGCGAGAAACAGACCAGAACCCTCAGTTTGCAGCTCATCATGAAGAAACTGGTCATAATTTTGAAACAGGTACCAGGACAAGACGGTTACATGGAACTTGAGAAGAACACACAGGAC